>JAAAYG020013196.1:0-22256 GCA_009936455.2 Tomocerus minor
AACTTGATCAACCGCGAGCGTAGACAGTTAAGAGGATTACCTCAGGTACCCAGACATTTCGTCGGCTACACTGCCTCATTTCTCCTAGGAGTCACTCATAGCCATAGCTTAACATAGAATAATGTATGTAAGTGCCAACAAACTTCATAGAATGGATATGTAAGCTGTCTCTTCGAAAACTAACGACCATTTCCACTAATAATTAACAACTTTTTCACCAATAATTGCCCAATATTTAAAAATGACTAAATATTGAGCTATCATTAACTATTAACAGTGTAATAATTGCTGCCAGATTAGCTGGAGATGCGCTATGAATAAATAGTAAAATTATTGTTAATTTCTTCAAGTCTCTTTAAAAGAGAAAATAAAATGTGTGGAAAATGATTGAATTTTCAGGATTTTAAGTTTTTGTTTGGGAATACATCTATGATCTAATAATGTTGTATTTCTGCCTTCTGCTAATAATAGTAATAGGAGAAATGAATGACTTTTTTAGAATACGAAGTATTTTTTACATATCCGAATCTTAGTTTGTGAAGGAGGAGCCAGTATAGAACAGCAAACATCTTTTGTGCACTAATGTGTAGCACGCTGAAGTAAAAAGTATAAAAGCTGAAAATGAAAGTTGACTTGGAGGAGGGATAAGTAAAACGGTAAAAGTGTTTCAGAGAGAATCTTTTTCCCTGATTGAGTGTTTCCAAGTTTTTGAGATTTTGGTGTCCTTTCATGTGCTTATAATATAATAGGCATTATTGTATAGTATTACTGTACTAGTGAAATAAGTAAAGGATTACGTCACTATAGTTCAAAAGAAAAGCGTACAAAATTGATGTTGTTGGATGTGATGTGGTGCTGTAGGAAAAGGAAAATGTAGTATGGGAAGATTGGCTAACAAACGGACTACAATCCGATGGAAAATAAAGAAACGAGGAGTAGACAGACACATGACAGGAAAAGGAAAGCAAATGAGAAAAAGGAAAAGCACGATTTGGTGTAGGTAGACAATAAGGTAGCTCGTGCCAAAGTCAAAGGCTTCCTTCTTTCTGTTCACGAGGACTGAGAGAGACGAAGGACGGACTCACTGGTCTTCGACGTGGATTTCTGAGGAGAGGAGAAAGGACTTTGACATTCGAGAAATTCCATAAAATATGCTTTTTGCTCCGTGCTAATCATATTAGTAGAAGTAGGAAGGAGCATTTTCTAATTCCGAAGAGCAATGGACGTTCTCTCGCTAATAGAATTATTTCTAAGGCATCCATTTCGATTTTCTTTATTGGATTGCTGACAGGTCCAACACTTTATCACGCCATTCTCATTGTGCAGATTCATTTACTTAGGCGCATTTCAGTATACATAAATACATTAAATACGCAGAAAGCAGAACAGTGTTGCTGGCAGTTGCATGGTTGCTACTCCCAGGTAGATAGATAGGCATTGAAAGCCAAGTCGTGTTTTATATTGCCTATTATTAAGGATTGCCCAGGTAAGGACATAATATTATTACTTGTAGGTAGTGTGTGATGTGTAATTTATTAATAAGTTGACTACTGATTGGAAAATAGATATATGTAGCCGTAGGAAGCTATCATATCTAATTAAGACTTAGAGTGCTATGCATTAGAAAGATGGGCTCTTAGAAGAAGGAGCTAAGTGATACAATACGATGATACACGCACAGTACATACAAATGTGTAAATAGTGTTTGTTTGACTATGAAAGTGTAAAGACCAAATGTCCATTAGCATCACTCATATATAATAATATTCCTATGACTCAAAACTCAAAGTGCATTACTTTCAGAAATTCTGCCTTGCAATTAGGAGTCGTCGCTGAATGGTGACGATGGAGAGAACACAGAACAGAGGAGAGGCGAATGAGTTTTATGAGTTTGCACATTGGCTCTTTAAAGACTCCGTTTTCTCCTTCCCTTTCATCACTGATTCTTATCATACTTATTTTTACACAGTTTTTAGCAGCTTATTATCTGCACCTCTATATGGCCCAAGTATCTACGAGGTATTTATATACAGATATCTCACATCTGACGAAACGAGAGACACAGTCGCAGGTGCAGCCCTATCTTCATGTTTATTTTACCACGGTAAATGATGCTCTTGAAAAGCTGCGATCCTCTACTGCTATTTGACATCTGTATATGTCCTCTGTCTCTGTCTACCTACCCATTCCTTATCGGCCATGTATGGAATTTGCTTTTTAGGCTAAACTGTGTCACTTATTTTTAGACTACACTACTACACCCAGCAGCATGTTTCCACTTCTCCCGTTTATCAAAGGCTTTATTATTGTACCACATAAATATGCTTAATATACTCCCTACCTACTCACATCAAGAATAGGCTCACTTTAAAATATGCAAGTGTTTCCATATTTTGCCATATGACTATTTGAAAACCCAGAACATGAATGTGCAGCAAACAATGACAGTTACTATTTCTTGCATGAAAAGAACGGATGAAAGAATACAGAGAGACCAGACACACAGATTCTACTATACTGATTCAAAAGATTTATGAGAAACTGTACTTCTCCGTTCTCAAAGTCATATATTTTTGGAAACATTTCACTCAAGTTTTCTTGCTAAGTTTGCTTTTAAGTGTTTGGGCTATTAATAACTACCTACACTGAATTTCCTCACTTATTTTTAATTCTCTTTCTCGGTAGAATGTATCAAAAGACGAAAAGGAAAATAAGTGACAAGTTTTTCATGCCGCAATGTCCACAATCATGTTTTGTTAGGTTTGAAATTCTTCTTCCATTTTATAAATGAATATTTTAGACAAGTAACATATTAAGCTTCGGTGAAAGTTTAAATAGAAACAACTAGAGTTACTCAACGAATCTTTATTGGTTTTCCGCCCAACAGGTGTACAGAACAAATATTAAAACATGTAAACCTCAAAATTTAAATCTTCATCTAGCTATTCTCTTATCAATTGAGTTCTTCTATTTGCAAAAAGAAAAGTAAACTTTTTCCAAATGAAATGCCTAGAGAGGATGAATTCTAATGTCTGTGTACAGTTATAAAATGCATATGTGCTGCATTCATGCAAACGGCTATACTCTTCCAATGAAATATTAGAAGTCAGAACCGAAATGCAAAACATTTTTGCAGTCTTGTTGAGACTTCAGAGTACATTTTGCTGTAACTGTTTGCGTGAAGATGTTTGATTGATGGAATGCATGATTCTTTGTTGACAGGTGAAAAAGGGAGTTGTTGACTTATGTGGTAGGCTCACTATTATAACCATAACCATTCTATAGCTATATAGGTACTCCATATACATATGTATTTACATACAATAGCTTCAGCAACGTTATTTATCAAGCAAATGTAAATAACAAAGGTGTAGCTACCTTTAAGACACTGTTTGTAAACAGTTTTTACATTGTACATTTCAAATAATAAATGTTTAGGAAGCCTTACTCAGAAGCTCAAGTTGCCTTTCTGCTGAGGTATGCAATTTAATACATAACATAACATTTGATATTGCCATTTAGACTCCAGGCAATGAATGCGGAGCACATGTATAGAGGCTTACAAATGTATAGAGGCTGTCATGCTATAGGGACTTAGAGAATAATCATCAAATAGACATTTTAGTTTTATTTAAAAATACTTTAAATTGTTATTATATTGCAATTAGGAAAATACTTACAAACTTGCAATACTTTTTATTCCTTGCATGGGCGTATCATTGGAATTCTGAAAAGCAACAGTCTTTAAATAGGCTTCTTCTTTTTCGATATACTTTTATATTATCATCGATACATTAAAAAATATCCACTTACCCAATAATATATTGCTATAATTTTAATTCCAATTTAAACATACCAATTTTACTTGTATGTATTCTTCTTTATTAACCTATCTGATTGAAACATTAAAATTACTGTAAGTCTCATGGATTTTTATTGTTTGATTTTAGAAATCAGAAAATGATCTGGTATTCGAAGAAGACGACAGTAGTGAGCTAAACTTGATATTATCCGAGCCGAAATCGCTGCACTATAGGAAGAACCAACTTGATATAGGAAAACAAAGGACCAATAATGTTACGAGAAGTAGAAGAAACTTTTGGGGGAAAGTCAAAGAGGAGGATGAGAAATCAGCGGTAACGCAGCGTTCTAGTTTATCGACGACAACACCAGTATCTTCAAGATCATCTACCTCAACCAAAAAGAGTGCACAACTGTGGCCTGCAATAGGGTCGTCGCCATCCCGGAAAAGAACAGCACGTGTTTCAGAAACAGATGATGAAGATCTCTTCGGAGGATCAGGAGACGAAGGTTCTGCCGCTTTTGAAACTTCGAGCAAAACTCCAGGAACCTCCACAGTGTCTACTAGTACAGACAGAGACAGAGATACTCATAGTAGTTTTGAAAAGAGTAAGTTCAAAGTACTTTAAGCATTTTGATGCTTCAAAACAACAATACCCAACATGCCCATTAAATTTGGCTCATTAAACTAATAATATATCATTTCCTTTAGAATTCTTCCGTATCAGTTTGGACATCGGGAAAAGCTGGAGTCCTGCATTAGCAACGAGTACATCGTCCATTTTCAAAATTTATCAGACCGAATTGGAACGAGAAATTCAAAATGTAATGGGTTTTGATGTGGAGGGGGTCCAAGTAGTTCAGTTCAAGTAAGTTTAGCTTCAAACTAAATTTTCTTGTGTTCAGTTTTTTTCTTCTTTTTGATGTATAAGATTATGTATGTAAAAGTAATAATGTCATTCTTTTGCCCTGTTACAGTTGTAAACTATATCTTACACCTCTAACTTATACTAAGCGTAAACCGAAAGTCTTCGTGACAAACGAAAGAACCATTTGAATATGAATACCAGCTGTTCATGTATTCACGTCTTTAAAACAATAAAAAAGGATATCAAGGGCGTTTTTGCAGTTTTCCCTTTTTAGTAGCCAAGTTAAATGCTGTATAATAGTGTATGACCTATATGAAAAGCTAATGTTTTAGTATTGAATTGAGTGTACATAAGTTGCAGTGGGTTTATAATCTTTGATTGTTTGTATGTATATTTAATTACACCATATTTCTTAAAGGATTATAGAAGTCTACATGAGATTAAACCTGGCACCTAGATAATTATTAACTACTTTTGATATTTGATGTCTAATTATTCCTTCATAACTGTCAGCTTAGAAGTGAACAAAATTTCCTCCTCCCTTTCTTAGCTGCTCGTTTAAAGATGATTTGCTTCCTATTGTGTATGCAAATCATCTTTTTATACGGAAAAATGAGTTACAAACTTGTTTACACAATTCATTAGCAAAAAATTAATCTGTGAAGTCTGAGATTATTAGCGAGTTGTGTTGCAATGAAAATCCATGAAAATATTGAATATCTCCTAAAGTGAAAAAATATAAGTATACATACAGTATAGATAGCTGACTGCATGTTACAGTACATTAATTTATCAGACAGGCCAAATAAACATTAAACTGTTTACGGTAATCAAATCTCGTATTCCTTTGGATGAATGGTGAATGCACCATGCATGGTGTTTATCAATATTATACAGATATGGATAAAATGCGTTCTTATTTTGTTTGTAGAAATGTGCAAAATCCAGCTTTCGTACGCTGTGTCTTTGACTTGGGTTTGACCGGCCAAACTGAAGAGCAAATTGAAGAAGAATTTAATACTTACCTAGAAATTGGTCGCATCGGTAATCTACGAGTTCGGAGAGAAGGATTTTTGGTCAGAGATCTTGGAGGTGAGTGACTCTACTTTGTATATCTAATCGACAGATAGAAACATTGTATATATTTCATATTGACTTAAGTAATAGACATTGAAGATAAGAAGAGAATTATTATTACAAGCACAGAATCATATCTGTGCGTGTTATCTCGTTTCGACTGTTTATCATACATTTGGTGACATAATATCAGGGCTGTATTTAGAACTCCATTTCGGGGGAGCTAACCAAACACATTTTTTACGATATTTGTGAAGGCTGCAATTCGCGGGTAGCGTTAAACATTTTGCGGTTTAACCCAAAAATTAATGAAAGTAGGCCATTTAGCACAAAGTGCCGAAAATTTTCATAATTTTCCAAAAATTTTAACTTTTTCTGGACATTTCGGGGGGGGCGAAGCATTGGCCCCTAATGCTACCCCCTCAATACGGCATTGCATAATATTATGGCTAATATCTATGGTTGTTTAAACACTGTCACAGCAGTCGTAGTGACATTGCAGACGTTGTAAGACACATGTAACATCCAAAACTAATTTAGCACGTATGTTTGGCGTGTGTCTTGTCAATTCAATTGCTAATGTACTGCAGCAGAAACTTTGATTACATGGAATGAGTCTTATATAAAGGGATTTGTTCTTAAGAGAACTTACTACTCCTAAAGTAGAAATGAGTTCCATTATTCCTATATCTACCTATATATTTATTTCTAAATCTATTATGTTTCATTTACCTCTGTGCACTACTGCATTATCATGAAAAATAAAATACAACACAATATACAATTCAATTATTTTAATTTTATATGAAAAACAGAAACTATGTAATTAGTATGCCCATTTTTGAAATTATCTAAGTTCATTTATATATTTAAGATCCTAATTTGCAAATAAACTTTGTTAAATTGCTTATAATTGTGATATACATGGCTGACATGGCATTACACCTTTCTGCTAGTGCCGTCAATCCCATGCCATGCATCCGTCAGCAGATCATATCATGACTTTTTTCATGGAAAGGGCTATAGGAGAGTTACAAATGAAAATTTATTTTGATTGTGGACGAATTGGAGATGCGGAAGTCGTAATTTTGTCGTTAGTAATAAAATCATTTGTCCATCGAAGTGCAGAAGACCTGAAATGAGCTCAGTTTGTCAATATAGTATTAAGACATGGAATGTAAACTTCAAAGTTTTAAATATTTAAACGATAGTCCAGATCTTTAGTTTTAAATCGGTGCAAAGAACGTTATTATGCTACTCTAAAAGTATTAATTTAGGTCTAAAACCTTTTTATCATATCTTTTTGACCAAAACCTTTAATTAAATCCATTGCAAAACATAATTAACGGTTATCTAGAAGTTTTGATTACACCAATAAAATCCTGAGGCTCATAACACTCATAAGCGTAGAAATCAACATTCATATTAACACTTTCTGCTGTAGAGTCAGGATAGGAAAAACAATGCGGTGTTCAATTATGCTAAAATGGCCCCAATTCAATTATAAAATATGGCGCCTATGATCTTACGATATACCTTACTTTTCCGACCAAAATTAAAAGCCTTTTAGAGCAGCTAGGAAAGCGTTCTTTATAGAGATTTTTAAAGCTAAAGATGTGAACTATCGTTTAAATATCTAAAACTTTATATCCCATGTCTTAATACTAGGCTGACAAACTTAGCTCATTTTAGGATTTTGCATTTCGATAGAATTTTATTTTGAGAAACACTAGCGACAAAATTACAACTGATTTTGAATCTCCTATTGCCGTTTCCTGTAATAATCTTTTTCGTACGCTCGTTATTCATGTAAATCTATCCCTACAAGTGAAAATGTAAATAGGAACAAGAGATGCAAAACATTTTGAATATAATTCGTAGTAAAATTATTTATTTTGCACCTAACCAAGAAGTAACTACTTAAATTGATAGCCACGTCAAAATTTTATCATTGTAGATATTTTTAAATGTGCAATTGATGAAAGTTTGACAGGAGCAATAAGTTAAAAATTGATTAGTAATTTATCCTCGGGTAAAAACAAAAGGACTGTTGTGATGAAGTACAGAATCACCAACGAAATAAGAATATTGCATGATTTTCATGTGTATCACGTCGGAGACTGTTTGCAGGGTAAAAAATGTGAGATATTCATGAGTTTTTTGTATGACTATTGATGCAAAGATGCAGAGCTACGCGGTGTAGGGGGAGTTCGTCGAGATTCATCGAATAAAAGAGTGAAATGATTAGATAGAAATGCTTTACGTAGAATGTGGCAGTTATGTTGGTGATGGTGCACATATTCAATTCTGAAATGATTGCAAGGACAATACCAGAAAGGAATATTAAATGTGTTGATTGATCTAGGTGGGTGTTCGGAATCGGAAATACCTTGTCGGGATGGAACATGCATTTCGGTTTTAAGCCGGTGTGACGGAGTCAATGATTGTGGAGATTCGTCAGACGAGCAAGGATGTCCGGAAGGTCCGAATCCAAGTAACTCATTTTTTCTCATTCCATTGTTAAGCGGGCGATTGGTATTTGGCAGGAAGAACTGTGATGTTGAGGAAGCGTATGAATATCTGATTTTATTGCGAGGACGTGGTTTACATGATAATGTGGATTACATAAGAAGGAAAGTCACGTCGAGAGTGTCTTGTCTCTAGTCAGTGACAATACAGGAACTACTGTACAGGACGGAGGAAAGTATAAAATAGACAGAGAGTGAAGATGTCCTTGTGATCACAGTGATGAAGATAAGTTGTGGCATTTTGAATGCCTTGTTGAATTAAGCCATTAGCAGGTAAGAAAAGAGTGGGGAACTCGGCTCTGAAATGAACAGCGGGCTAAATTTAAAGCTCTTATCATCAATCATCTATTTTACGTCCAGGCTAGAGCAAAAGGGTTTATGGGCGGGCAAAGAGGAGCGAAGAGCAAGCAGCCTCCCCATCATCATAATCTTCTTTCCTTCCGTATATATTATTTTCTTATGTTAGCATCTCCACGGAGGGAGTATCATTATTCTTTTTATGTTTAGTTCGCAGTTCACGCGCTATGTACCATCATTTACCACACAAAATATCTAATCGAGATAGTCTGAAGGAACCTTTAGCTCTTTAAAAGACTGGTACTCATTCTGAGCGTCAACTTTTATTTCGCTAGATGTTCTCTGCGGAAGGTTTTCACATTGGGGTCAGTCTTTACTACAGTAGATGGTGTAGAATGATTTAAAACTTTATAGGATGAACACTCTGAGACTGAACTCAAGCAAATCGTCACTCTCAATGTCTACCTAGCAGTTATCTATCTATCCCGCGATGCTCTCCGTTCCTCCTATGCAGTTCAATTCCTCACTACTCTTTGTATTATCGTCCTACTTCAATATCATGCTTTTCTTTTCCTCATAAATGCGACGACTTACTGACGATGAGACTTTCAATGTCTTCCTCCGCTCATGTTGATGATAGCAGGAGGAGAACATGTTTTGCACATAAAGACTTCTTCACCAGAGTCTCGCCCCGGCCAGAAGAGTCGTCAGTCCTCCTATTATATTTTATACTTAGCAGAGAAAAACGGAAAAGCATATTAGAAGTTGATGTGAGGTACCACTAGCACACAAGCAACTAGGTTTTAGTTTGGATCTATTTTATAGCTACTGCACTACTGTGATTTAAATCAATGATTAATGTCAATATACTCGTACGTACGTACGGCAGCTACGTACGTTCAGTTTGTAATGGAACATGGCCAAGAACATAGATCTGCACATTATTCAAACAATCAGTTCCACGTTAGGAAAACTGCCGTAGTATTTCATTAGATGTATCCACGCTCCGTTTGGTGTGACCTGTGAAAATCTCCTGTCATTCCTTTTCTTTTATTCCTAATCCAAATAAACCAACATGAAACATCAAGGAAAAACTATGAATGAAAAATAACCTCGCAAGTTCAGTTATTTTCGGTCATTAGGCCCTTCTATATATTTTGTAATGTAATCAACGGAGTATAATGAACTTGCAGTTCATTACCGTCCTAACCCATATACATACAAACAAATGTATTTTTAGCTCTTATACACTTCTTTAGCGATCTGCATAAAGAGCAGTGATAAATTAAATTCGATAAAAATTGCATGTTATTATCCACCGGGCGTTATAAATACATTCAGTAAAGTTCAAAGTTTTTTCTACAGATTTAAACGATACGAGAAGCATGAGACAGCTTTTTGGTTGTTCGGAATAAATGCACTTATCTGTCATGTAGCATTTCGCTCAATCTTCTCCATCGTGATGTACTTCCACCACAATTATTCTATTATCCTCTCTGTAGATAAAGATAGCTCATTAAATTACAAATGCTCAAATGCATTTTCTGACTTCCATTCTTACTGTCGTATGATAATATCAGAATGAGCTGGCGAATTGCAACTGCATGTTCTCTCATTAGAAATGCAAAATGCATGTTGAGCACTGCATGTTACCACAGGGCTTGTTATTTTCAATTATTCCGTAATATAGCTATTGAAACGACGTCGACGACGACACCTGCTGCACCCGTTGAGCCTACCCAAACACCACCACCAGCAACTGTCGGACCAACTCCAGTCATTGTCAATGTCAGCGAGGTCCCTGTACCGCTTCCCCCTGTTGTCGATGGATGCAGAGCTGATGACCAAGTTCGCTGTCATGATGGCAGCGCCTATATTTGTTCAGATCAGGTTATTCCAACATCTACATTTTATGTCATCTGTGTATCTATTATACAACTTCGTTAATCATCTTACTCCTCCCGTACATATTTCATTTTCTCCTTCAACATTTAAAGCTACTTTTTAAGTCCTGTGCAGAATATTGCAGCGTAAAGACATAGATTGTAATTGAATGTCTTATTAGGTTTGCGATGGTAGTTTCGACTGTCCTGATCGTTCCGATGAAATGCGTTGTGGTAAGTCTTTTGCTTTTAATTTTGCAATATATATTTAATCTATTCTAAGGTAAATAGATGTTAGAAGAAAAAGTTCTGATTTCTTGTTTTTAGATTGATTTACACAATTTATGCTTTATACTGAGTCAAATGATACGAATAAAAAACTTGTTGTTTTATGTGGTTTTATGCATGGAGATGCACGTTTGCGGTGTGCTGTGGCTTTGTGTTAATGTTAATATGCCACTGTTTGGTGCTTGATGTTGGTTATGGGACAAAAAACAAAGTGGATTAATATGGGTGTATGTAAGGCAGATACTTCCATTCCAAATACATCCTGGCTAAAACGGGCTAGTGCAATACATATGCAGTGAAAGTTTACACCTAAAAAGAGTGAATGAGCTTCGAAAATGTAAAGCGATTAAAGTATTACGACATGGCTACGTGTGTGGTGTAATCAACTAACGCATCTACATAATCATACGCTAAAACAATAAAATCGTCGTTACTTTCGTGAATAACTTTATAAAATTTGAATTAGAACCTACAATTTTCACATATTTCTTCATTGTGCTGTATACAGAACAAAATTAACATAAGCAACTACGACGATCCTTGCTTTTCACTGTCCAAAATCAAAGATCTTATCCTAGATTCTAAATGCAAATGAGTAGGATACTGTAGTTTACTATCAAATAATTGGGCGGTGTAAGTTAATTAGGATATTAACTCACTTTCAAGATGTGTTGTGCAATGTACTACTATAATATATGTGTACTAAAACTAATGCTGTAAATGTTATCCTCTGACTACTTCATGTTTATGCTAATTATCTAGGTGGTACAGGTATTTATATAGACAATTAATGATTAATGAAGTATATAACAAAGTAGGTACCTACTTATAGTTAGTAAGTATTTATCTTAACATTTGGGAGAAGATAAATCAAAAGAAATTATAAGGAAACAAAAGGGATATTAACGGAGCTCGTCTTAAGATGTGAATGTAAACACACCTTCCTGCTTACTTGAAAAGAAGGCTATAATTTCGGAATAAGTGGTATTTACACTAATATTTTATCACGAGAAAATAACACTGGTTGCTCAATGTTGTCCGCTATGCTGTTAAGTGAGTGTTTGGGTTAGACACTCTTGTATAACAGGGATTTAATAAGTGTACAGTGTAATAACTGTTAGCGTATGTGTTGTTGATGCTATTGAAGTGGACGTAGCAATTAAAACCAGCTATTGCTTCATCGCACTAATTCAGATTTATTGGATTCTATCAACATGAAGTGAATGAAGAATCCAGACTAGTGTAATTGATAATGTAATAAATAACAGGAATGCAATGCAACTAAAAGAAACTGCATCTACTTGAGTGCAAAAGACTCAGTGATGATGGGACTAATTTTGCTAACCAACAAAACCACTTGTCATATTCACTTAGACGCAGTTGAGACATGATAATATAAAATAAAGTTGAACGCAGATTTAACTTAAACTAAAAATGCCCCGATTGTGGTTGGTTGATATTTTAAGACATGATCTCCCCTCTCGATCTCATTTATATGTACTCATTGTTGTGTCAACTATTTTTTCAGAGGGTAATTGTCCTCCAGAGCACTTTGCCTGCGACCTTACGAGATGTCAACCAAAGTTCAAGATGTGTGATGGTAAGTAAAAATCTGGTCTTCAACAATTTTGCATAATTTTGTCATGACAGGCTGCTGCCTACTTTACTATTAGGTCACCGGAGATAATAACTTATGGCTTTTTTCTCTCCTCCAGCGACTAATATCATCTTTTCTATTAGTCTCTGTCATCTCTGTCATCTGCATAAGTTAAAAATATTTATATTTGCATTTTAGGTTCTATTGACTGCGACGATGGGTCAGACGAGGCTAATTGTGGTGCCCCCCGTAAGTTCTTTTCAGACATGTTTATTAACTAACACTCAAATTGCTGACAATTAATAAGTGTAAAATGAGAAAATTACTTATAATTGCTCGAGTGGGTTGACAGATTACAGCATCAGAGAAGAGAGACTAACCTTGCCATTTTCCATCTCCACTAATAACACTACACATCACTATTTGTTTTGTCTCAACACATATTTTCTTAGTTTTAGATGGAAATGAACAAAGAGATTTGTGACAAGGACTATATAAGTTCACCCTAGATAATCCCATGTGGGCATTCAATAGTAATTGTATAACTTCCAAGGAGTTTCTTTAATGATGAGCAAATATTGGCTTGACCATTTGATTTGGTTGAAGGGTGGTCGGAGAAATGAGTTTCTTTTTATTAGTGATGCAATAAATCAAAGATGTGTGGCTGTAAGAAAATGACTATAATTGAAAATGAGGTCTCAGGTGTGACCTCAACTTACGCACGTGACTCAACTCACATTATAAATTGCAAGGGAAGACCAAGTCTGAATTCCCAGGCGGTCAGCCATTATATCATCACAGCCATTCAATAAAAACTGTTGAGCAGACGTTTACACTACATTAGCATAAGGTTGCTCTCTTTACTCACTACTACTTACTGCCTAGATAGAACCTTTCCTACTATTTATCAATGCATACAAATAGAGCGAGGGGGAACATTTCAGAAGAGAACAGGGAGCCTACAGACTCCAGGCATGAATGCCAACGAAGTTAAGTCAGATTAGGTTTCATTGGCCCATTCATACATTTCTCTCTCGTAATAATGTTTAGATTTCAGTTGACTGTTTGAAGACGTAGAATGTAGAAGGTGCAAATAGAAGGAAGAGCAGGAGGAGAGTAGCAGTCGAATACAAAATAAAACAACATAACATACAGAGTAGTAGCTTCAGCCAGAAGAGCATAAATTCTCCCAGTGACGTGCCCTAGCCGGTGTTCATATGAATTATGCTACTCTATGTAGGAAAAACTATGTGGTAATGTTCGAAAATCGCTATGAGCCCGTCTAGAACACAATCGAGAGATAAAAACATCACGAAAACTCGCTTCCAACGCTAATCTTGAGAAAATGAAATGGTACTTAAAGAAATAGAATGGTACTTTTAGTACGTGTCTCTCGTTAAAAGGCAATGGCTTTAGCTAACTCTCATAGTATTAAAAAATAGTAGTCCAGGCCAGGCTGAGACATGTAACCCTTGATTTCGACGTTAACGCTCAACAGCTCCCTACAACACAACCATCATTTTCCAGTCAGAGAAAATGAAATTATCATTTGATTTACATATCTCTTTGAAAATTCCTGCAATTAAATTTTTTTGCCTTCGCGACAGGTGTCTTTTGACAAATAACCGTGTACTTCAGCTTATCACTGTGTTAATTGCTAATTACTAAAAAAGTGGATACTGAAAACTGCAATTAACAGAAATGTAGTAATTTGTATTTCTACTAAAGAAAATCTGTTGAAACTACTCAGAACAAGAAAAACTAATCCTGCTAGGCACTCTTTACATTGTAAACTCTTGTAAAGCAAAGTGGACATGACTAAAAAACAAGGTTCAATTAATAAAAGTTTGTATACAAGATAGAGTATTTTTCTGGCTCTTCACATAAATATCCCGAGAGTCAATAGAAATGTTTGAAGTTGATTTGTTTGGTTGACCATTAGACAATTCAATGCAGTTTTGCATTTTGGCATCTAAAAGAAAAAGCTGAAGATTAAATGCATAGGAGTTGTGCCATAGAAAATCTAAGTTCATTTTCCAACTATTGTACAGTATCTATTGCAAAGTAAGTACATCGAGAGAGAGAGAGAGAGAGTCTGTAAAAAGGATGTAGGTATTAGTAGTTTAGTAGTAGTAGTTGTTGGGTTAGTAAGGAGTAGTAGTCAGCCAGACAGATAGGTGAATGAAAGTCAAAGTTGGATTAGCCAATATTAGTATCGACGCTAAAGGTAGTTGAATGACTGTCTCGTTCAGTGGTTACACTGCACTGTCTCATTGTACGGAGGAAAGGAGATTCCGGCTGGCGGAGCAAGTTTTGCAACAGTAAGTAAGTAGAGAAGTCTGGCTGTCTGCACTTAATTTTGCATAGTGCAGCAGAAGTATATGTTGATGATTGTAGCTGAAATGAAGTGAGGGAAAGGAGTTGAGCCAAGAAGAGTCGTCCGTCGGATAGGGCAGGAGAGTGTTGGTTCGTTCGTCTGTCTGTCTGTGTGTTGGGAGATGATAGAAAATGAATCTATATGAAATTTAATCTACTACAATAGAATATTAGGTAAAGCATTTATGATGTGATGTGGACATGTATGAATGAGGTGGTGGTGGTGCCGTGGTAGGTTGCTTGGGCTTCAACTTGATATTTCGTGATGAAGGATTTGCGATAAAGGGTGAACAGACATAAATACGAAAAGCAAGGAAGGCTCTTACTTAGTTAGTTTATTTAACTGAGCTGGACTAAAAGGGTGGGCTTCTCCTTTTGTGGGATGGGGATTTAAGCCTATACATAGAGAAGAGCTGTTGGTGGAGTGTGAAGAGCAGACGAGAGAGACAGATAGTCGCACAACAACATCACATCACCACATCACATTACATTCATATGAAATATCTGTAGGAAACAAGAGGCTAGCTAGACGTGCTGGTGCTCTGGCTTGCTTTTGCTGCTCCTAGTCCTAGTAGTAAGTAGAAGACGAACAAGAAGAAGTTCAAGAAGACTCTGACTTGGTTTGGTTTGGCGTTGGGAATCCTCTCTCGCTCGCCTCCGTCTCTCTCTCTCTCTCTCTCTGCTACTCTTTGCCTTGGCTCTCCTCCGGTTTCCCTCAAACGCATTCCACCGAACGAGTCTCATGACAGTTCCATCCACAGTACAGTGCCAGTGCCTCTCCAAGTACACCACGACCACGACCCGCTTGATTGACACCGAGTCGTGCTCCTCGTTTATCATCATTTATTGTTAGGATATAGATATCGAGGAAGGAGCCAGAGTTATACTCTTGTATTGCTGACTCGGTTTTCTCAAGAGATAACCCAGCAGTACACATACACAGCACACACAAAGAGAGACTAGATAGATAATATTCTTCTACAGCTTCGTCATAATTTCTCCCGAATGTCTCCTCGTTATCACCATCAGTTCTAAGTTCACATTAGTTCACTCCAGCCACTCTCCTCACAACTCTCCTGTCTAAAGTGCGAAAAATCATCAGTTTCGGATGGCTAACTCAAAGTGCTTTCTTCTCCTCTTTTACTTCTTCAATGTCATAGTTATCAACTCTGATTGGGTTGCTGGCCAAGGTATGTTTCTCTCTTTTCTTCTACTTCACGTTCACCTACTTACCTACGTCTTTAGCCCATCTTTATCATCTCCTAATTCACTCATGTTAGGAAAAACAAATCTAATTACGAAAACGGAAAAAAACTTATCACGCCTATTTTAGAACCTTTGTTCTTCTCAACGTGTGCAATTAGCAACCCATCACACTACTCTAAAGTGCTTTTCTACTCCTTTTCTCTGAAAATTCTCATTTTACACTTTCGTGTGTGTACGCGTACGTATCGTCCTTTTCTAACTATCAGTCCTGATTGTGTAGGCAGCACATTATTAATAGTCGTGAGGCAAATCATCACTTCTTGTAAACATGCATTTTCTATTTGAGATCTATCTTCTCTCCACTCAAAGTCGAAATGGTTTTGTGAAAAAAAAATTATTATTACATTCATGTTCTTAGCAAAGAATACTTAATAGATCCTTCAAAATAAGGTAATAACATTGAATAGAGCCAGACTATAGACGCCTAGCCTTTTACATGGATCTTCTTTGCCTTTTGCACTCCATACATTCTCTCGACGAGTAATTATAAGCGTAGGCAAGTTTTCTGGACTTGGTTTCGTGGTCGTCATCGCCGTTTCGTGGATATTGAAAGTTTGCAGAGCGGACCATATACATAATACGTACTTTATAATCCGCTTGCATGTAATGAGTCGTTACATTTCCATTATTACCACATTACAACATGTTTAACTGAGAGACATACACATACATAACATCCTTGCATCCTTTTCAACCTATGTAAGTAAGTTTGTAACAATTGCTTAGCACATTTCTAGGGCTGCAACAGGATTCCTTACACTGTCTGTAATTGGCAATTTTATAAATACATCATAATCTGCAGGGATGCTACATAAGCATAATAATGTGTGGCAGTTATCTCAATTCTTTTCTAGCTTCACAGCAATATTTTATTAGTTGCACACACTATACACATACATATCAGTCGGATATACATATAGCTATGAGTTAACAATGTATTTTTTGTTGCTCTCCTTTTACCAAAGTTGCATATTATTCAATGGGGATGTTTATTCATTGTAAAGTTAACCGGTTAAGTAGAGAAAAGAAAAGTAACAATTAGAATTGGTGATAACCTTAACTCCAGCTCTGTTATGAACCTATTTTTGCTCTTGTCTCTGACAGTGACTGTTGTCTTGTCTTGTCATGTCATGAGCTATGGGATGAAACATTTTGTCAATGTAAAACGCATAGAAAACAAAGTGTATGGGGGTAGTTACGTTTACTCATGTCAAGTCAAGCAAATCACTGAACACCACAGATGTATCTCTGTACTTTGTACGAGTCGACTCTTCTAACAATAATCCTAATCACTCAATAGCATTACTTTACAAGAATCACAAGTGCATAAATACTACACTTAAGCCTATTGAGACTGACTACAATTCTTTCCATGTAAATCTATGTAGGAACATGCTTTTCCTTCGATGGGGGAAGAACAGATAAAAGAAAGGCCCGTCCATCACTCTTCCAACTATTTACGTAACAGTTTTTCTTGAATGCATTCAGAGCTAATGTGAGTCTAATTATTCGAGTTTAGCTTTGACTTTTCGTTCTGCCTAAAGATTCCCTTGTGAGAAATGATAGCTAAATAGATGTAACTTTACGTAGATATTATTCAAACCTAAAGTCAAGTCAAGGGTTGTGTCTTCTCTTTCTGTCCCCCATTTCTTTAGATTCTTAAAAGATTTGTAGCTGTAGAGAGAGTTAGTTGGAAAGAAACTGTATATATGTAGGAAAAGTAGAGCTAAGCTTAAGTAATCTTTATCTAAGTCTAAATCTCCTGCTCTGAAACTTGGTTTAATTCACTTTTGATGTGATCTTTGAACTAAGTTCTTGTCTCAGTCTCTGTACTTCATGTAAATTATGTTTCTTTCTTCTGAGATTTTAAGGTCGTAAAGCATGTAAGCCTTTATTTTCTGTTAAGTTTCACAATTTTCTCTCCTCTCAAATCAGTGGAATCACAAATCTGAGTAAGTAGGAGATTTTCTTCTGTTTAGCAATTCACAGATTTCTGTTCTGTTACACATTTCACATAATGACGGCAAGGAAATAAGGGAACTGGACGATTTTAAGTTTTGACTGTTGAGTGACTAGTTGACGGGATAAAATGACAGTCGGGACAAGACAGAGGCAGTAGGGAGTTTATGCTGTGCTTTACTTTAGACACTCGAGTTTTTTTAGTCCAGGGATATGGGAAGGAGTGTGAGTCCAGAGTCGAGTCCACACTCCTCGGGACTAAATGACTGATTATGGGAGTGCCAAAGAAAGGAATAAATTCTTGGGCTTGCTCAACCTCTTTTCAGATAAAAGGAGACACTGTAATAACAATGGTCAAGGCTTTCAATTTGCATGTATCAACGGACAGTGTATAGACTTCATGAGGAAATGCGATGGAGTCGATGATTGTGAAGACGCTTCGGATGAGTTCAATTGCCGTGAGTTAGATATTTGCATTTTGAGGGGAAATTAACCGGGAAGGTGAAACACCTATCCCATCTCTAAAGGATATCTCATCTCTCTTATATTCCTTTCTGTTATTATATGCAAATGCATTGACTGACTGAACTCAACTGAAAGCAGATTGCTTACCATTTGAATGGGAGTGCGACATTGGCGATTGTGTATTGCGATCATCCGTTTGCGATCACCAAATAGATTGCTTACTTGACGGATCTGACGAAAAATACTGCCGTCGTGAGTGAACAGTTGTCATTTCTTTCTCTGCTCTCGCCACACTCTTTTTTCTAGACTAGTACATTCAGCTTATAATTTAGTTGGGAATGATTTACAGTATATCCAGTCCCTTTTTGGTCGTTGTAAGTCCTTGTTTCAGTAGTAAACAATTTAGCGATAATTTTATGCTAAAAGTTTACATTAGCATTTTCGCATCCTTAATCCTTACAGCTATTCACCTGAGTAGTTTTCACTTCATCATGTTATTATTGTTTCTAATTATTTTTTTAAAGAGCTCTAAGTACGTTTATATGCCTCGATGAACTCATTCCTATAGGTATACACAAAGATTTGAACCGTGTGCATGAATATATTATTTAAGTACGAAGCAATGGCTTGTCTTTAACGGCCAACCGTGTAATGCACATTCAATTTTCTGCTGCTCTCCTTTTCTTTATTTTATTACCAGGGCATGAGTCATAGCTCAAAGTTCCCATTCTCATTTCACTGGTTGGGAATGATACATGAAGCGTCAATCCAAGGAATTCCATCTATTTTTAATGTCATATATTTTCGTTAAGTACGTACAAGACAAAATTCTGTCTGCCCTTTAGTGCGGCGAAGAGAACAATGACTTCTGTCTTTTCTCTGAACGAAAGGAGCATAGTTGCTTTTATTAGTGGTGCATAGTTATTTAGTAGACAAGTACCTGTGTAAAAAACTCAGCAAGCTTGTAAACCAAAGTATTTATGTTTGAAATCTTGTTCGAGCATGATTGCAATTTGTAATGACTGGGATTTTTCTTTCTTTTCCCTTGCCAAGAAAGGTGACATAATATGCGTATTTACAGGATCATATTTCTTCTTCGTAACTTACGGGGAGTTGAGTTCTCTTGCTTTATATCCTACTTTTTGTATTCACATGACAGATGCACGTTACCCATCCCAACTTCCATTATGTTACAATTCACTGCTTTTTCAATCCCTTATTACAAACTTTCTCGATAAGCAAAAGTCTAATCCAATCGTCTGTTGAGATTTAGCGATATTATCTAGACAAGAAATGAGGCATTCCCTCTTGCACGAAACACAATGCTAATCTATGTAAATTATGTTCAAATAAATGTGAATGGGGCATGGCGCTTCATTGTCCTTCTTTCTTTCTTAACTAAAAGGACGTACTGGAATATATGGCTCTTCCTTTAATCTATCACACACACTACTATCTTTTCTACATCAATATAGCAGACAACGAGACGACACAGTTAATGGAATTTGCTATACTCGGCACTATTCATTCATAATAAGTAGGTAGTGGCACACAGTATACTTACTGTTAATAAATTGTCGGATTGAGACAGAACTTATTGTATCTGTACACGTTTTCAGTTGATCTATGTCATAATGGCTAAGTGTTTCGTATGTAGAATTGCGTATACCACTACAACATTGCACTACTACTAGTGTTACTCATATGTTACAGTAATCTTTAATGTTTGTACTAAGAAATTGTTATTCCAATTTTGGTATGCATTCAAAAAATTGCCTTTAATGCATGCTCCTCTTATTGCATACACTTGTAGTTGTAATATTACACAAATATGTTCGGATAGATATTTAAAGTGTATGAATGTATGTAAAAACTATCTGTGTAGAATGCAACATGATTCTGGAAGATTAAACTATGTAAACATACTTAGATATTATTGCATTGTATGTAGAATATTATTATGAATGATTGTCCTTCAGTACGAAATGCTTCTGCTGTGATAATAATGATAAGAGTACACAATACTATTTTCTTGTGCCCTCTGCGACCATTTTGTCACAAGACTATAGAGTTATATTATAAGCTATGTAAGTAGTAAGTGCGATAGGAAAACACACTTGGTTGCCAAGAACTAAAAAGCGGGTTAAGCACCGTAAAATCTCATATTTTCCACTGTTTTTTGTTTTATTTTCATTTTTTCACTAAGGAAGGGCTGAACAGTGAAAATAGAACGACACTGTGAAGATATTCTGAGTAAGTATCACACAAGCATTGTTCTTCTGTTGTTTTTTTAAGATAATAGGAGCATAGCACGAGTTCCAGTTAGTTGATTTGTAGTGTAACGTATGCGAGCTTCCAGCCAGCCTCCTTTCGACTTTTCTTTGTTGAACAAGGTAAAAAACATTTCAGGGCGAATCATTGTGCCTTTTACAGTTGACTTCCTTGAGAAAGTATCCGCTGTCTGTCCTCTACACATTATTTGAAGCTTCTAAACGCATTCTTCTTGTCAGGGTGCCTGTCCTGTATTTGAATTCAGTGCAGCCTTGTTATGCAAATATTTTCATCTCATATTCTTGCATAGTACATTTATATGCACATCGTTTGAGCATTATATGATAAGTACATAGATCTTTCCCTGCTACTGCTACCCTTTTCCCAATTTGCACTATTATCGCCGACATTTGCATGAGATGCGTTCTTTGAAGCATGGCTACGCAGCACATGGATATTTGAATGTTATAATCGCAGAGAGCTAAGTCAGCTTGAGCACGACTCCACGAGGAAAGGCCAATTCTCAGGACGTTAGGCGTATCTATGTAGTTATTTACTATCCACTACTTGACTGCATGAAGTGACTTCTGTCTACCGGCTTTCCAAGATAATGATGTAGTTTGTAGTTTATCTTGTTGTGTATCAAAGTAGCTCTTGCATCGTTTATTCTTAAGGATAAGCTAATCATCTCTCCAAATCTCTCTAACGGACTAGTACTTTATCCTTTACCTACTGATAAATCTACCATATAATAGCGAGTGCTAAACTCTGTAAAAGTTTCAAATGCTCTATAACAAAAAATGACAGATTTGCATTTTTCAAAATTCAACCCACCCTGTGCATGAAGCTTGAGCTTACCTACCTTTAATGTTTAAAAATGCAACATCAAGCACCACTATTCAACGTAGAATACTATTCAATACACATTCGTACAAAACTGCATCCACCAAAAGTTTGTAGCATTAAAAAAATGAAAAGCCATAACTGTCCATACGACATTGAATATTGCGAAAAACTGGGAGCACTGGTACTTTAGGTACTAGCTACCCTAGTATCATTAATTACATCAGGACAAAACCATTTTTTGCCAATCATCTTGTTCGTATGTGCTTTAATGGAGTTCCCAAAAATAAAAATGGTGTTAGTTAAAAACGCACAATAGATCTTAATTAGAACCAGTTCAGCGAGATAGATGAGGGAAACTTTATATAGTTACTCTCGGCACGTTTATATAACTTATGATGTGCATATAATATAGTTAATAATGCCAATTTTCGATACTTACTAATATAAGCATGAATGTGCCCGTCTTAGGTGAAGTTTCAATTTTTTGACTCATCAGTCGAGTTTTGTTACTTAAATCGTTGAATATTCAAATAACTATGAGTTTCAATTTTTGTTTACGCAGCGTAATGATTTCAATTTTCCTAGCCTACATTTAAACATGTAACCTTTTCATTGTTCTGCACTAGGGTCGGTTTTGAAAATGTAATGTGTTCAGTCAATCGAATATGCGAAAGACTAAAATGCGAAGGACAAATAATATAGACACTGTGTCGCACATATTATTGGTAGTGTA
>JAAAYG020013197.1:0-12697 GCA_009936455.2 Tomocerus minor
TACCATGATAATTTAGTTAGCATTCCATTCCTGACAACTTCGATTGTAACAAAGCATTTTAAACTTGTCTTTCCTACCAAACACACTTTCTCCTGAAACCAACTCTATTGTCAGTTTAATAAGTCAAAGTGTTTAAAATAATTCATTTACAGCCATGCTACGCCCTGTTGTTTTTCTTTCTCTATTGTTAATGAAACTGTGTTTGATTAAGGCTGACGAACCCAATAAAAAAAATGAGCAAGGAGTAGACATCCGTAAGCTGTATTTAATTTTTAAGTATGAGCGTTCATATTTAGTTATGTATATTTGATTTTTTTTTGTTATCTTTAGAGACGGGTGTTGGACAACCAACAATCAACAATTCTGAAGGATCCCCCAGGAGTACCCCCAGAGTACCAAGCTGTAATTAATTTCGTCACTGCTTCCTTGCTGATCAATGAGTTTGCTTTTAATCTTACATATTTAAAACCATGATTTCAGTTGCAGTATTTCCACCGATATTTATCCCGATACCCTTTACTGGAATGTATGGTTAACTTCGGTGGGATAATTTACTGAAGTTTGAAGGAAATTCTACACACAAAATAAATTTCTACCCATAATGGATGGTTCAGCTTTCTAATGAACAACATTTACAGGTTCTATTTTTAAAGGAGCATGAGGCTGTTATTAATTGTACACATTACTGGCGACGTGGTTTTTAAAAATTGCTATTATTCGCTAACAAGATTTTATTGAAACCGTGTGTAAGTAAAAGTTTATATACTTAACAACACAACTAATGGATGTGAAGAGATATGCATATTGTAGTGCATAATGCATAATGCATGAATAGATTTTTCACTTACATATTAATCCACAAATGCCAAATGCTGTACTATAATTATAATACTACAGATGCAAGCATTCACACTCAGTATATAATAGCAAGGGTTATTAGTCTTATTAGTTCACTAGCATATTTCCCACGGACAGGGATACAGAAGACCCAAAAGTCTCACATTATTACAGACTAAGACTAGAGACATAAGAAAACGAGTGCATATTATAAATTCTTAGTTTCTTAATAGGCTAATATTATAACGTAGTCTGATTGTATCGCTTCTATTCTTTAGAAATTACAATATAGGTTAATGCTAGCTGCTTTTATAGTAAGTGTCGATGTACGACTAATGATAATTGATAAATAATCGTAACACAATTATATGATGGCCTTCTTATGTACGGGTGAATCATTGAAAACTCACATTATCAAGCATATATTGAGATGGATGCCTGCATTATTGTTGTAAAACTGTGTGCAACGGAAATTCAGAAATAAACCTTAGGCTATAGGAATTACGATGCACATCAACTTGGGCCATTTTCATATTTAAAGTACAAATAGGCATAATAAAGATTTTTTTTTTAATTTTCTGTCAAATTATGTCGATGATTTCGTTTACATATAGATAATTAAAGCTATCCATTATATACCATCATTGATACTTGGGCGCTATACATTGCAAGCACAGTCTAATTTAATAATAACCATCAACTACAGTCATTGAAAATTAATTTAATTAGCATTTGTGCATGTGACAAACTGCAAAACTATCTTATCAATTGGCATGTGACACTGAATGGGATGGCGAGAACAAAATCCAAAGTACAATTTATTTGTTGAAATGTGGGCATGTATATGGGATTAGCACAGTATTATTATAACAGTTTAATAGAAGAGATTGCGATAACGCATTACTAAGCCTTATGATCATACAAATTCATTGCAGATTTTATAGGGTCCAAAGTTAAAAAAAGTTTAATGGTACAGTTGATGCGGTAGTAAATACTTTCTTGGTATTCCTCAACAGCTAACTTCATTGACATTTGCATAAAGTAAGTGAATGTATTTCCCTTCTTCGGTTTAGTGAATGAAACAACGATGTGATTAAGCATTACTGTCAAAGAAGGGATGTAGGCAAAAAATCACGGTATATAATGACTCGGTACTTAATGTATATTGGTAATGGAAAATATTGCATAACATCTGGATGACCTGTCACACGAGATAACAGATCAGACATTTATTTTAGAGACTATTGTTTTACTATCTCTCTCCAGCCACACCTCCATGCACCAGTTAAAGTCTTATAGTTGTGCATTAACTTATAAAAAATGTGTTCAATTTTAATTTAAATGGAATTTTATTTTCATTACATATACCTACCTATTTTATACCCAGGAATAATTTTATTCGCGAAAGAAAAGTTGTATAACAATATAACAAGGCATTCTATCTTAAATCAAATAATATTATAAATTCATAAACGGCATACACAAATTCATAATTTATTGATATGCAAAAATTAGTGAGATAATTAGATAGTGTCAATATTTACATTTAAAATAGGACATAAAATGTATCTCAGAAAAATGTCCGGATAGTAAAGATGTAGTACTAGGATCGTGTTTCTGGTTTACACATTAATAACATTAAGTGCATTATGAAAGGTAATTATGGCTTAACAAACCCTTAAAAACAAATACAGATGAGTTTCAGTTGAGCATGGAGAGAAGTGAACTGGAACTCTAAAGTCCAAAAGTCGAAAATCAATGGAACGCACTCAGGAATGAAGCAGAGGTTTTCGATGAATGTGAGACGGATGTAAAATGTGAATGCAATGTATTTCAAGTAGGTAGTTGTTTGTAATAATGATAAACACTAGAGAAGAGAGATAGATATAGAATGATACTTCTTTTGACGTGCGTGATTTGGCATTTGAAGGAAACACGCTAATCTAAATAGGAATATAAATTGGCAGATAAATTGGCAGATGCTTTTAGTGCTTCAGACCATTTCAAAACTGAATATTACGCAATCCACCATTCTTTTATGCTTAATCTTTCAAAGAGTAACAATAGTTATATTATTTTAGTACGTATTTATCTACACCCGGATAAACTACTGAATTAATTCTGGAAAATACAAAGAATAGAGAAGATGCAAGCGGAAACAATGTTAGCTCCGGTGTACAGTAGCAGTAAGGATGCTACCCCAGATATCTGCATTATTGGTGCCGGGTAATAGTGAAATTAATTTTCAAAAGGTTACCGTTCATTGTGCAATGATAAAAATCATCGTTTCCTAAATTCAATTTTAAATACAAAATAGTTTTTCCGGAATATGTGCTGCTATTCAACTCCAGAAACAATTGGGAATCAAGTCTTTCACAATATTTGACAGCAACGAGGATGTTGGAGGAACATGGCTTGTCAACACTTACCCCGGATGTGCTTGCGATGTTCAGAGTCATTTGTACAGTTTATCCTTCGAAAACAATCCAAGTATAAAGCAAACAAAATTCCTAACCAACAATATTTTCTTATTGTATATATACAAATTTTATTTTATTCTTATTTGTAATTCTTTTGAACAGACTGGTCAAAAAATTACTCGTCACAGCCAGAAATCTGGGCGTATATACAAAAGGTTGCAAAAAAGTATAATCTTTATCCTCACATAAAGTTCAATACGGAAGTCAAAACTTTAACTTGGGATGAAAACCTAAAGAAATGGAGAGCTTCCCATGTGGACAAGTCAACGAATAACAACGAAGAAAGCGAGACGCTGTTCGATATTGTGTAATTAATATTTTTAATCTACCAATTAATTCGATGGCAGAAAAACTCTTATTCAATAAGCAGAAGGCTAAATATATATTTCTTATTCTAAAGAAATTCTAATCTTGAGTAAATACATATTCGTCTACAGAATCAATGGATGCGGTGCCCTTCGAGATCCTCTCATTCCCGAGCAATTTCTCTCATTCAAAGGTCCAAAAATGCACTCAGCGGAATGGGATTCTTCCATAGAGATAGATAAGACGAAAGTGGTTGGTATCATTGGCAGTGGAGCCAGTGCCATCCAAATAATCCCTGCAATTGTGGATCAAGTGAAAGAATTGCACGTTTACCAAAGAAAACCTGCCTGGGTTTTGCCACGAACACAATTCGAATTTCCGGCAGCTGTCAAATGGATTTTTGCACACATCCCTCTTGTCATGTGGCTATTCAGATGCTTAATTTTCTTCTTTTACGATTCAATTGTCTCCACATTTCACCATAAAAGTGTACTCAGCTACCTTGGTAAGATTTTCTCAAGATTTTCTAATCCTAGTTTTCCCTATTCTTAACTTGACTAGAATTTTTTATTTAAAATCCATTCTCATTCTTGCATTTTTTGATTTACATTACAGCTCCCAAAGCTGGCCGTTATTACATAAGAAAATCCATTCCTAATAATCCCGAACTTGTGGAAAAGCTGACGCCTAATTACACATTGGGTTGCAAGAGAACTATCGTGTCAGATGAATATTATCCTGCCATAAGCAAACCACAAGTTACAGTTCATGTTAGTCACATTGATCAAGTTAATGAGGACTCCATTATTACTAAAGATGGCAAAGAACAAAAAATTGACGTAAGAAAAGTTTTACTAAACTTATGCATGTCAATTTTAATTTTGACTTGGCTTTTTGTATTAACAAAAATGATTTTCTGCTACAGGTACTTATCCTCGCTACAGGGTTCAAAGTACAGGATTATTTTGCTCCGATGAAAATCTACGGAAAAGGCAAAATCGACATTTTAGACGATTGGAAGAAAACTGGAATGCGACACAGCAAAGGAATTGTTTGCAAGAACACACCAAATCTTTTCTTCCTTCTGGGACCTAATACCGTAAGAAAACTCAGTATAATACCTAACTGGCCTTCTGGCTTATTGTTCTGAATGTTAATGCACTTATTACATGCACAATAAATGCTTAAAACAACGCAGACTTATTGCAGGAAATAACCTTCGTGTGTCTATGTGCATGTTTTATGTTGTTTCCGTAAATAAAAATGTGAATTCTGGATTATTTCACAGGCCTTAGGACACAACACTGTCATTTTCCAAATAGAATGTCAAGTAAATTACATAATGGCTGTAATTAAGGAAATGATGCAAAGAAAAGTCAAATGTATTACTTTGAAAGCCGAAGCGGAAGATGAGTATATGGAGGAAATAAACAGAAGCATGAAAAAGACTGTTTGGGGCAATGCCCAATGTGGATCATGGTATGTCAATTTAAATTATGATCATTAATTACTTTTGTTTATAACTATTAAAAAATATTTATTATGCTCATTCTTCCCCTTCAATAGGTATGCAAACGAAAATGGCGAAATCACAACTATCTGGCCAAAGTCTTGTACTGCTTATTGGCTGGAAACAAACAAAATTGAGTTTGAGAAGTTTCAATTAAACTAAAGTATTTACTGGGGCAATTATTGTTAGTAGTAATTATAATTTCTTAAATAATTTAATGATTGTAAACTTTATTTATTTTATCTTTGTTAGTACAAAATTGTACGTAAAAGTGTTTTAATTGAATATATTATGTTAATATGTGAGCACGTCAACATGTTGAAAAATAAATACATGCAAATATTTTGTCTCTTCAAATGAAAGGTGAGAAATAATATACAAAAATTCTGTTCATTGTGCCTTACTTTTGTTTGTTACAGTTCACGCAATTAGTAGCGAGAATATCCAATGTTAATAAGTTTATAATCAAGAGTGTTATGTTTTCTGTGCATGTATAATTACATCGTGGTAATAATCCAAAGAAAACGTATAATTTTATTGTATACACTATCAGAATGAATCGTAATAATTTGAGGTGCATACCTACTTTAATATATTTGTGAAATAACGTGTGATATAAAGTAAACATCAAGATGTTCCATGTAGGTACAGGGTTCATTATCACTATCAGCAATGTAGTTTTGTGTTAGAATCACGAGGTATTTTAAATCAGGGCAAAAAGAAAGGAAAATATTAGGTCAACACATTGCAATTTGATAAAAAAAGGCAACTACTGCGGATAAAGAAGCATTGAAGCACGAAAGTAATTTCCCAATTGTATTCAGTACAAGGCTTGCGAATTCTTTTTCCTACAAAAAGCAACTATTTTAAATCAATAGGCTTAAATTAAGTCACGTATGTATGTGTTACATAAGTATACCTATACAGACAGTATGAACGCATGCTATTTCTTGTAAACAACAAAAATAGAAAAATTCACACTATTGTATTCTATTTGTTTTGAAGCCGTCTTTTTGGACAAGGTAAAAAAGTATTTCTCAGCCGAGGCTGTATAGTATACAGTGTTTGTATGACACGTTTCATTGTTAGAAGCTTCTTTGCGAATGCCTCTGGAGCGGAGCTAATGTCTATCATTAGATATGCCTGCCACTGAAAATGTGAAAATACATACCATTAGAAATGCTAGCAATAATTATCATAATACTACAGGGATGTCATACTTAATAATAGTCACTAAATATTTTGTCGACTTCCACAATTTATGTACAATAGTTCACTGGATTCAATATACATTTCACAATTACCTGCCATATTCTCAAAATTGTTGTTCCTAGCCAAGTTTCTTATAAGAATTAAAATTATATGCAATTTTTGAACTTCATTTGAGCACAACACATCCCTCTGCGGATACTATTTGTTTCAAAATATTAAAAATCGCCACATGCTGTTTCAGATATAAATACATTCGGAAAATATTCTGACTTTTTAAGGATACATAAAATTCCCTACACTACTACACTGTTCGTTATGGCATTTGTAACTTTGGAAGGCGATTATAGCTCCTGTTTCAAAAGTCAACATAGCTATAAAACCATCTGGCAGGAATTTTATATTTTGCCATTCTTTAGAATTTCAATTTTTTTGAGAATACCGAAAAGAGATAAAAGTAATTAATGTGAGAAATATGGTGCACAATAAAATTTAAGCCTATATAGTATCATTAAATGTCTATCTGACTATCTTCTCTTATGTGAATGCTGATATATTGAATAACATAATAAAACTAAATGTGGAAAACTACAATAGATTGTTCCCGTGAGTTGTCTAACCTTCTTGTCGGAGTCTATATGAAATTACGTACGTTTCTGCTTACTATAACAGTGCAAATAACATTGTAATTTGCAAAGGCTTATAAAGCAGTACATCATGATGTTACTTCATGTAGGTATTTTTTTTTTAAATGTTCATATATGATTCGTATATTCTCTTATTGTAGAGTCAAGCTAAACCGCAGTTATAATTGGATTCTGTATGTAATTTTCCTAGTTAGCAGTACCTACCTATAGTACTTCCTATTAAAATTTCTGCATTTGATATTCTACTGGAATTGATATATGAAAATGAAATTTATTTGCTTTGCTTTATTTTCAACACATAGGATGAAAAGACACTCATTGTGTAAAAACATTGCATTGTGTCATGTTTTGAACTTGAACTCGGGTGTATAATTATGACAGATAGCAAATGCAATGCTAATGGAATGAAAGTATTGTTTCTCATAATCAGAAGAAAAAAGTAAGAAATGCGACATGAATAGTACACGCATACTAATAAATAATGCTCTAGTCTCAACATTGTATTAAGAATGTTTTATAATGTTTTATTTCATTAGGATGGTATAAAACTTGTAGACACCAAGATATCGGTGACAGTAGCTTATATACGGCAAAGTGAAGAACAACTAGAAAAAATATAGGTACATTTTTTTCCTGGTGTGATTTATTACTTTTTGATACTATAAATATATTTAGTGTATCATATAATTCGTGTCCTTACAGTAATTAGATATACACATAAAAAAAATGGAAAGAAAAAATAACTCGAACAAGAATAGTACGAATAGCCCAGATATCTGCATTATCGGAGCTGGGTATGCAACAGTTAATTTTAATTAACTTTATAAACTACAGTTAAAAGTTTATATATATCAAATATTAGTTAAAAAATATAAATAAAAGTTTGTGTTTTCATAAAAAAGGTTTTCTGGGTTATGTGCGGCTGTAAGAATAAAACAGAAGTTGGGAATCCAGTCATTTACGATATTTGAGCGTAATTCTGATGTCGGTGGAACATGGATGTCCAACACGTACCCTGGATGTGCCTGTGATATTCAAAGTCATCTTTATAGTTTATCTTTTGAACCAAATCCAAGTAAATACTTGAAAGCATTCGAAAAATTCAGCGAGCTAATAATTTCACTGAGTTTTTACTTATTTTTTCAATACTCCTCTTTTTCTAATCAGATTGGTCGAAAAGCTTTTCGTCACAACCTGAAATATGGGAATATCAAAAGAAGTTGGCGAGAAAATACGATTTGTATTCTCATGCCCAGTTCAATACAGAAGTTAAGCAGGCGGTATGGGATGAGAAAATCATGAAATGGAAAGTTACGTTCGTTAACATCGGAGAGGAATCCAAAGGAGAAGAGTCTCAAGATGACCATTCATTTTTTGATATCATGTAATTTTCAGTGCACTTTTAATTTACCTGTATAATATTTTTATTATTGGAATTTGCTAATTTTCTGGGACACTTTTTTGAATGGAATATTAATTGTATTTTTTCATCATTCAAGATTTAATGGAACGGGTATCCTCAGAATCCCCAACATTCCTCAGGAATTTCTAACGTTTAAAGGTCCGATAATTCATTCAGCCCAGTGGGATTCAACAATTGAGCTGGAAAACAAAGTGGTGGCAGTTGTGGGTAGTGGAGCTAGTGCGATACAAATCATCCCTAGCATAGCAGACAAAGTAAAAGAGCTTCATGTCTTTCAGCGGCAACCTTCTTGGATTTATAAAAGCGACCAATTTCAATTTTCCGAAACAGTGAAATCAATTTTTGCCTACATTCCTTTACTAATGTGGATATACAGATGTGCTATCTTTATAAGGAACGAAACCACGTTGTTCATGTTCCATGCAGATTCTTTATACAATAAAATTGGTTCGTATCATACACTTTCTTCCATAATTAACAAAACTAGGTAGTATAGGTGCCTATGAATTGAATATGCCAAAACAATAAATGTTTCTTCTTGTTTATTTAAAGCTACCTACTGTCTAAACTATTTTCGCAAGTCCTTTGTTGGGCATGACGAGAAATTGTACCAGGACCTAACACCAAAATATAAATTGGGATGCAAAAGAGTTGTCATTTCAGATATATTCTATTCTGCAATGGCTCTTCCTCATGTACATCTACATACGAAATCCATTGAAGAAGTTACTAAGACTTATCTGAAAACAAAGGATAACAAAGTTCACAATATTGATGTAAGTATTCAGAAATATTGGAAAAACATTTTATTGTGTCTTATTATATTAATTCTGGAAAAATATAATAATTCTGTTTGCAAAAAAAAGGTTCTAATCCTCGCAACTGGCTATCGCTACAATGATTTTTTCTCGCCAATGGAAATAATAGGAAAGAATGGAGAAAATATTTTAAAATCATGGACAGAGCTCGGACCAACTGGCTATTTGGGGATTATAAGTAGCACTATGCCGAATCTTTTCACACTTTTGGGCCCGAATACTGTAAGTTTAGTTTTCTACAAAAGAAACACAATTTTATTATCATTAATCAGTTAATATTTTATATTTTTATTAAAACTTCAATTGTACTGTTCATATTGTAGGGTCTAGGTCACAATTCAGTGTTATTCCAAGTAGAGTGCCAAGTGGATTTTGCTTTAAAGGTCATTGAAGAAATGCTACGTAGAAACGCTAGGGCTGTCACCATTAAATCCAAGACAGAATCCGAATACATGGACAAAATGAAGAAACAAATGAAAAGCACTGTGTGGGGTACTTCCGAATGTGGATCGTGGTATTTAAGTTCGAAAGGTGAAGTAACGGCTCTTTGGCCAGAGTCCTGCACATCTTACTGGATGAAAACAAAAGCAGTCGAGTTTTCAAAATTTGATTTCGAATACATGTAAGCTTAATGAAAAATTTAACCAAGGGATTTTACACCATTGTATAATACATATATGAAACTCTTCCGTTATTTGTAAGTCTGTAAAGCACAGTACTTTAGGAATTTATTAAGAAAATTAAATAATCAAAGCTGATTCAATGTTTTTGTCCTAATAATAATCTTCAACTTCGTATATCAACTACAATATTGTTCATTTCAATATTTTATTTATACCCCACAACCCGATAGATACCTACAGTTTTATTTTTTTAACTTTTGCAATCATCATAATGATGAGTTCAAAAAATTTTGCTTTATATTTATTTTCCTTTATTTTCGGAAGTGAAACCGTGATAATTTTTCTACCTTCTTATCATGTGCTAATACTAATACTAGTGCTAAATCCAAATCAAGTACTGCACCTACTGTAGAAAAACACTTTTAGTGAAGTTCCTCTGAATAAAGAATAAAAATAATTTTAATTTGAAATAACATTATTATTTTTCCTATCACAAATATGCTTTTTAAATTCCTGTTTACAGAATCCAATATCATTGTACATATCATTCAATCCTGAGAAAATTCAATAAGTACAAGTATAGTATAAGCCTTAAATCTTGCAGTTTATGGATTAAACATTCAAACCTTTCTCTTCAGTGAAATAAGTATTTTTTAATATTGTAATATTTCAAATTCAGATTCACTGATGAGGTTTTTTCCAGGCAAAACCTTGAAAATATTTTTTTACTTGTCCTATAAGTACATATAATGCGTATATATTATATATGTGTTAAAGTTAGTTATGTTACATGTTACATATACTTAAAAGAACATGAAGCTTAAATTCTCCCTTCAGATTACTAGCAATAATTTGGTAAAGTTTTCTATGCCACATTATACACCTGTTTTGGTGTTGTACTTTCAGGTATGTAATACATCCAGGTAGGTAGCTATGTAAAATGACGGTCTTAACTTAACGTAACGGTCTGGCTCGGTCTCTATGTTTTGCTACCCCTTGGCGTACATGCTACTAAACAAATCCTCTAAAAGCTAGACACCTAAAGCCTAACTCCGATTTGGAATCTCTAGAAAGAGGATTGCAGAGTAATTGCCCCAATTCGTCGTTACACACGTTGCTGCCTCAGTTTTACTTTAAGACGAATAAAAATAGAATTCTCGGAAAAGTACATACAATTCCCCTTGTCCCCTTTTCTAGGGACAATTTAAGGATATGCATTTCAATTCGGCTGGTGAAACCTATGCAATTACGCCACAGCATAAACTCCCAAAAATATTGTTTGCAAGTTTCCCAATTGTACTATCAATATATAAAAAATAGGCCCTTTGGTGCGATTACGGACTAAAAAATAAAAAACTGACAATTGTACTTAAAAAGACCAGTGCTTTATTTATAAAATAACGCAGTGACTTTTATTTGCACTCTTGTGCTTGTGAACAAATATTTTTTTTTAAATTTTATTCATTAGCCAAATTAGTCCATTTTATAAAAACATAGCTATGATAATCATTATAGCTAATTACTTTTTTAAAAGCAAGATGATTTCGTTCATTAAGTAAAGGCCAAGATTCAGTAGAATTACTACAAACCTCTACTTTACCTTAGTAAAGGCAATCATGGTGTTTACAACCAGAGATCATATAGGAATATTTTAAACTCACTACAGATAGCAACAGAATTGTAGTTGATAAAATATAGGCATAACTATTATAGTATAATAGCAAAAGAATAAAAGAAACTAATTAGAAATTCGCGACCATTATAAGCTGATTAAAAATTGGAGGACCTGAAGAAATTCGTCTATTTAATCAATATCATATGGTATTACTACCATATACTCATGATATTCACTGAGTAAGGCAAAAGAATGTTATTGATCTTGAGCTCTATACGCTACACATACAGGACCAAAGCAGAAATCTCAATAGTGCCTACTCTGCTGACGCTGCTGTAACTCTGTACACACTGTATACAAGTTACAAGTTTGCTATGTTGTAATGTTAGCACTTGAAAATGATTCGAGTAACAGACTCGCTTTTCTTGTTTTTGCACAGCAGATGATTAGAAGAGTACATGCCACAATGTGGCAGTCAAAAAGCGTATGCTGTATGTGATGCAAATCACAATATTCTTAGTTGAATAAATAAAAACTGTTGAGATAGAATATATGTACTTGTCCATTGTGTTGTTGCAAAACTGCTTTACTCCTCTCATTCTCCTGGTCAACTTCAGTAGTGTTTGCGAGTTGAGAGATAGATAAACTTTATCAAATGCCTTGTACAAATTCTCTACATACTGAATGACAGAAGCCTCTTGATATCTACAATTACGCGTAAGTAAATATATCTGCACTTAATACGATAACATTTATTTCAAGCGTTTTTCTCATTTTGTGTTTTAAAACAGATTCTCCTTGTTATTTCATAATCATTAATGGATAAATAATTTTCGTTTGTCTATTTTCTTCAATTATTAAGGATTTCGAATAGCTACATTTTTAGTAACTTATTTTGGAAAACAAAATTCCAAAAATCCCGAACCCTTGTTGTAGAATAGTCTGTTTCTTTTGCGTTTTAGATGAACTTTGCTAAAGGTAAATTATGAGTAGCCAAGCGCGCAAGCAATTGATACTTCAGTACACCTAACTATAGTAAAATAAGTGGTTGGCCTTGTTTCATGTAACTACAACGTACATAAGGCTCTTTTTGACCTGTGTAACACTTAGAATATTGAATACAGACATACACGTGTTGTAAATAAGAAAGGCAGGCGTAACTGTAGGAAAATTAATTAATTAAATAAACAGTTTACAAGGGTACTACATATCAAACTAGTAATTAAAGT
>JAAAYG020013208.1:0-22262 GCA_009936455.2 Tomocerus minor
TGAATTTCCATTCTCATCGAAAAGCTTAAAAATAGTAAAACATTCTGGATCGTCCTAGAACATTACTTAAAAACAGCAAGAAGACAATAACAATTTAGCACGAAGATACTCCAGTATTTTATTTAAAATTTATATGTTGAAATTCTTCTATTTTAATTTTTATGTGTTAATACTTGTTTGTAGATAGGAAATTTTGTTTTGATTGGAGAAGCTTGTTAGTAGATAGGAAATTTTGTTTTGATTGGACAAGCTTGTTTGTAGATAGGAAATTTTGTTTTGATTGGAGAAAGTTGTTTATAAAAGTATTAATTTTACGTCCTACTTAATAAAATGTGTTAGAAAAAAAAATAGCCACGTGATTTGGATAGTAAATTTTTACTATAAGTTAAAAAAAATTTGGCATACAGCACAACTGTGAACATTGTGCAGCGCATATTTTTTACGTTTGAAGATCTGAAAACAGGAAATCTCTGATTCCAATCAGAAGACATGCAGATCTGACCAAGGTTTCGTTTCTTTAGGAAAGACGCGTTGCACAAATCCAACAAACTGTATTTATCCATTTAATTCGTACACTGGTGGATAAGTTGGTCCAATCTAATTCAACATGATGTAAATAAATATTTTTCGCATTAATCAAATCTTCTTTATTTATAAATTCAATAATTGTGGAAAGTCACTATTTAACCATAGTTCTGATAAGTGAAATACATTAAAATAAATTAGAATTTTAGAATAAATGTTTCAAATAATGATATATTATAGACAAAGAAAATAATTAATGTTGGAATCAAAATTTTTTGTTAGATGCATCTACCATTAACATTCAATATCAAAGTGGACGAACAAAATTGCCAGAAGAATATTATCCGACATTACAGAACCTTGGTTTTGATGTAGAGAAGGTGCTGAGTAGACTTCTATGTCAGTATGCTATTTATTGTTCGATACGTAGATACCTGTTTCTTTTCCACGCTTTTATAAATAATTTAATAATGAGAGAGTACAAATAAACATACCTGCTGAATCTTGCCGACCGATTGAATTAATAATATTCCTAATTAACTCGGAAATCCTTCAATTTTGATAAACAAAACCCAGCAACGTGGCAATGTAACAATGCAGTCAATAAATACTTAGAACCCAAGAAACAGTTCACATTTATATAGTTACAATTCTAAATGGTCAAATATTTCATTTGTGTCCCTTAATTATATTCTTAGTGCAAATATTCTTGGTAAGTACTAAGTATTGAAAATTTATATTTTCCAATTTTTTATTTCAATAATTTGAATAGGTAACTTCATTAAATTCATCCAAACAATTTTCAATTTTAAAGAGAGTTATTTTTCGTACGTTAGTGTGTATGCTATGTGAGTGAGTGTGTATGTTATAACTTCTTATAGGTTAAAATATTATGGAAGATAAAAAAAGTTCACTTTAATAGCTGAAATGCTCGTTATGTCTAAATGTTTCCAATAATATTTCCTAATTTTTTGTAGATTAAAACAGTGCAAATATTTCTGCTGCCATCGCAGACGAATTATAACAACATAAATATTCATAAATTAATTTAAATAATAATAAGCAAATGGAAATAATCATTTTATTGAAACTTTCTAATTTTTAGTTTAAATTCCAGATTGAATCTCTTGGAATATACTGGCAAAAATCTCGCTGACGGATATTTACAAATATAAAGCGACACCAGAGAACTAGGTCAGTCTCAGTGTCCAGTGTTTTATTTAATATTCTTCAAAGGAAAATAATTTTCTTATTTGCAAAAAGTGCTAACACATTTCCTAAATGTGTCCCATGATTTTAGATTGGACACAATAAAGATCCTTTCGTTAGGGTACCTAACGTTTGCCTTGCCATTAAAAAATTCTATGGAGCAAAATGGAGGACATAGCGATAATTGGAATGAGCTGCAAATTTCCGGGTGCTGAAAACCTTGAAGAATTCTGGGACTTGATCGTTGACGGAAAGGATGAAATTGGAAAAGTACCAGATGAAAGATGGAAAGGATGCAACCCAGAATACCGAGAGACATTTGGTGGATTTTTAAAATGTGCAGTGGATGAATTTGATGGCAAGTTCTTCGGAATTAGTCCCCGTGAGGCTGAAGTCATCGATCCACAACAACGGATGCTGCTGGAAATGAGCTGGACAGCGTTAGAAAATGCAGGAATAAATCCTCTGGAATTAACAGGGAGCAAAACTGGAGTTTTTATGGGATTATGGAAACATGACTATGAGAAATTATGCAGGGGTATGGCAGGAGTTAACGATTTGAGAGATTATATGGGGAATTCCTATGCGACAGCATCGGCGAGAATTTCTTACTTTTTAGGATTGACGGGTAATAATGTAGCCACAGACTCCGGATGTTCATCTGCAATGATGAGTGTTCATTTGGCATGTCAGAGTCTAAAATTGGACGAATCATCTTTAGCAATTGCTGGTGGCATTAATCTTTTGATAGCTCCCTTTAACAAAATGTCAATGGATCCCATCCTATCACCCGACGGTCGATGTAAAACATTCGACGAAAAGGCCGATGGTTATGGGAGGGCTGAAGGGTGCGGGATTTTAATTCTTAAGAAACATTCGCATGCAATCAGAGATGGCGATAGGGTGTTAGCCTTGATAAAAGGTTCAGGTGTTTCCCAGGAAGGAACATCCTCCAGTTTTGGGACACCTAGTAAAGATTGTCAAGTATTAGCAATTCAAAGAGCCTTTGAATCATGCCACATAAATCCATTAGAAGTGGATTATGTTGAAGCGCATGGAACAGGGACAGCTAAAGGTGATCCTATTGAAATGTCTGCAATTGGCGAGGTTTATGGGAAAGAAAGGAAAATCCCTTTGATCGTTGGCTCGGTGAAAACTAATATCGGCCATGCAGAAGCAGCTGCAGGTGTGGCAGGAATAATTAAAGTTATTTTGGCAATGAACAAAGGGATTATTCCTCCCCATAGAAATCTAGAGAAATTAAATCCATTGATTGATTTAGAGTCCATTCCATGTGTAATTCCAAATTCTCCAATTAGGTGGGAAAATTTAAACGGAAAATCCCGGATGGCTGGGATTAATTGTTTTGGAATTAGTGGAACAAATCTACACTTACTGTTACAAGATGTTGACTGTTTAAAATATATAAACAAAAATTGCGAGTTAGTGAGACCTGCACATATACTAACTTTAAGCGCTAAAACTAAAAATGCTCTAAAAGATATTGTCAAAGAATATATTTCATTTTTATCAAATTGTTCTACATTAGAAATTGAGGATATTTGTTTTAGTGCTAACACTGGCAGAGCTCATTTCCCGTTCAGAGTCGCAGCTCACGATTCCACTAAAACAGGGATTGTTGAAAAATTACAAAATGTTGACTTTCCTTCCAATGAAGTCGACAAAAGAAAGAAAATAGCATTTTTATTTCCTGGTCAAGGTTCTCAGTATGCACAAATGGGAAAAGAATTGTATGACACTCACCCTGTATTTAGAGATGCCCTGGATTATATTTGTGGCATATTTGAAAACAACATTGGACGAGCTTTACTGGCAATAATATTTGAAGAGCCTGAAAGTGAAATCCTGCACGAATCTCTTTACAGTCAGCTTTTAATTTTCTGCATCGAGTACAGTTTGCTCCAATTATGGAAAAGTTTCGGAATTACTCCAGATTTAGTCATCGGTCATAGTTTAGGTGAATTTGCGGCGGCTTTTGCAGCTGGAGCTTTGTCAATAGAACAAGTATCCCAACTTTTGTATGTCCGGACAAGTTTGATTTCCAATTTGCCAAATGGCGGAATGATTGCCGTCAAATGTGGTCTAGAAAAATTCAAAACTCTTTTAAAGGATTTCCTTGCAAATTCCGAAAATGGTTGGGTGGATGTAGCGTGTGTCAATTCCTCAAATCAAATTGTCCTCTGTGCTAAAAAAGACACGATTCGCAAACTTGAAATTACTTGTAGAGATTTAGGACTCAAAACTGTGGTCTTAGCATCACAGCATGCATATCATTCACGAGATATGGATCCAATATTGGCGGAATATGATTCTGTAGCTAAAACTTTGAATTATCATCGTTTGAGCTGTCAATATATTTCTGGGGTGACTGGATCTTTGTTAGAATCTTCAGAAATGAACTCCAACTATTGGGTTAATCATTGCCGAAATTCAGTCAACTTTGAAAAAGCCATACAAACGGCAGTACGTGAAAACTGTAGCATTTTTATTGAAATTGGTCCTCAGCCTGTTCTGTTGGGTTTAGGAATGCAGAACGGGGCTGATGATGATATTCTGTGGCTACCGTCAATAAAAAAGAAGGAAAATAATTGGACAACAATGCTGGATACGCTTTCTCAACTTTACCTATCTGGTCACGACATTGATTGGAAAGGCTTTGATCGTGGCTACAATAGGCGGAAAATTAGTCTACCAACTTATCCGTTCCAAAGGGAAACCTTTTGGTTTGATTTAAAAGAGAATAGAAAGAATTTAATTGGTAGCGGTACACTATTGCATCCTTTGTTGGGAACGAGACTTCAAGTTTCTTTTTCTGACGATGTTTATCAGAACTCGATCGATTTTAAAAATTTGCCGTATTTGGCAGACTACAAAATAGGCCAAAATACAATTCTTCCCCTTTCCGCAATTTTAGAAATGTTTATAGCAGCCGGTCAGCTGACAGTACAGAAAAAAGATAAATCTCAGATAATGTCGTTAACACTTGAAGATGTCACAGTTTCATCTTGTTTTTTAATTAAAGATGACACTGAATCCATATCAGAAGTTGTTGTGACACCCCTTAAATTATTTAGTGGGTACTCTATGAAACTTAATCGAGGTGTCAGTGATAAAAACGAGGTTACCAATTGGGAAGAATGTGCTAGTGGAAAACTTTCCGTATCAGCTACTATCATAGACATGGGTCGATATAATATTAATTTAGATGAAATTAAAATTTCTTGCATACAAAAAAGTTCTGATGAAATGTACAATTTTTACCAAAATATTGGATTGAATTTTGGAAAGGCCTTTAAAAACATAGCTAGTATTTGGCAAAATAACAAGCAAATATTAGCAGAAATTCGATTAGATGAATCTATAGATGTCAAAAGTCTTTCTCATTATTTGTGTCATCCCGTTTTTGTTGAGGTATCAATACAAATTGCGTATTTTTATGGCTCGCAAAATAATGCGTCAGATTTGTGTTTGCCAGTAGGCGTAAAAAAGTACACGTGGGTTCATAGTTCAAGTACAGCGTCCTACGTTTGCGCCAAATTTGAGGACACCAAAATTCAAGATATTGCTTTGTACGATGAAAATGGACAGTTATTGGTCTACATGGAAGGAATTTTATTTGCAAAGAGAGACACTAACCACATTTTAAAGAGCCTTCAGCAAAATGACGCGCAATCTCCTAAATTATATGAAGAAATATGGCAAAGTCAATCTGCCGTTTACACAGAGAGTGATAATTTTTCGTTAATTCCCAGTATAGAATTCCTTGAAGATAAAATGTCTAAACATATAGTTGAGATCGATGAGGCTATCGAGGAGAACATGCCATTTTATAATAATGTAAATAAGCTCGTGTATTTGTACATCTTAAAAGCCTTTGTCAAATTAGGTTGGATGCCAAAAGTAGGCAGTACTTTTGATCATATTCAACTTTCGAGCAGCTTAGGAATTCAATCTTGTCACAACGGTCGAGTTTTCAGATTTTTAGAGATTTTGGCAGAAGAGAAACTTATAATGCTGAAGTCAGCTAAGAATATTAGTGTAGCTTCCAAATGGCAAGTTCGAAAAGAATTCCCGCCTCATTTCACTATTTATTCCAACATTGAAAATGAAAAGCGGAGAATGACAGAAAAGGGCGACAATTGGAAGAAAGCTCTAGAAACCTTTTATAAATGTGGAGAGAAATTAGATCGGACTTTGCAGTTCCAAGAAAATAATTTATTTTCTGTTGAGGAAAATAAACGTTCTCTTGAGGTTATTTATGCTGATATTATTCAATCGAAAACTTCCATAATTACTAAATATTGCGATTGTATCATTGACTGGATAAAAAACAATTCTACGAATGGCGCATTTAAAATTCTGGAAATTGGGACAGGAACTGATACTACACGGGCAGTGGTTTCACTATTGACATCATCTGCTATCCAGTTCAGTTACACCTACACAAATGTATTTTCTGTTTCACTGAACAAAGCCAAACAAAAGTTTTCCTCGGCAAATATAGAATTCAAATTACTTAACATTGAAAATGATCCTTTTCTACAAGGATTTTTGCCTGAGCAGTTTCATTTAATTATGACCTCAAATCTCCCCGAATTGAAACAAAGTGTTCTGAATTGCAGAAGACTGTTGGCACCTGGTGGCAGTTTGCTCATTAATGAAGCTCTCATTCCTTTTAGAGCTGTTGATATTATGTTTGGAGTTCTTGATGAATATTACAATGTTTCTGATTTTAAGTCAAGGCCCTTTCGCACAGTAATTGAAGATGACACTTGGTGTAATTTATTAAAAAATTCTGGCTTCAATGACATATTGTGCTATAGGCCTAACAAATGCAAAGGAGTGATCGTTGCCCATGCTAACCCATTTTTCTTTTCCCAGATAACACAATTTGATAATCAGAAGAAGAAAAGAGTGTGGATATTAATATCCGACGGAAATCATTTATTGACTCATGTTGCAAATTATCTCAGAAATATCACTAGGACCACTTATTCATTAAAAACAGAGAACTTGGCCAATGAATTTACAAAATTAACAAATATATTGTTAAAAAAGCAGAAAATTATTGAGGGAATTATTTACTTGCGAAATGAATGCACGGAGAAAGAGCAAATCTTAGATGGAATGGACGAATTACTGAAATTGATGCAATTCATTTTGACACAAAAATTTGCACTGGTGACAAAACTTACTCTCGTCACACAAGGAATTGTTATTTTGGATGATCAAGCACCTGTCCTTCCTACCAATGGGCTCTACTGGGGATTTTTTAAGGTTCTGAAAAATGAAAATCCAAAGATGAAAGTGATTTGCATGGATTTGGATCCAAATGAAAATGATTTGCCAACTCTCTCTAAGCAGATCATTCTTGAATCGTTTAGCAATGATGGAATGATGGAGACTCAAGTAGCGATAAAAAATAATCGCCGATTTGTTGCTCGACTTAAAGAAATGCCTGAGAGTCTTCCAATACTTGAACTGCCAAAAAGTCCACGTTTTTCAATATGTTTACCCGAATCAATTTCTTTTGTCGACTTGAAATATTCTGCAGACCAGAAAAGAATATTACGAGCAAACGAAGTAGAAGTGGCAGTTAGGGCAACAGGTTTAAATTCCCGAGATGCTACGATAATTCTGAAACCAAACGGAGTTTTTTCAGATATTAACACAATAGGTCTAGAATTTTCTGGAATTGTCTCGGATTTAGGACCTGAAGTGACTAATTTTAAAATTGGTGATCCAGTTTTCGGATTAGCTAACGGAGCTTGTGCTTTTTCAAGTCATGTTGTAGTCGAAAAGAGTTTTGTAACAAACAAGCCAAACAAAATTACACATATTGAAGCTGCAGCTCTTCCTCTGCCATTTTGTACTTCGATATATTCTCTGAAAATATTAGCCAAATTGACAAAGTCTGATACAGTATTAATCCACGCTGCAACAGGTGGCGTTGGGCTCAGTGCAATTCAAATATGTAAAATAATTGGAGCAAAAATAGTTGCAACTGCGGGAAGCCGTAGGAAACGAAATTATTTACAGTCATTGGGAATCGTTCATGTTTTCGATTCCCGGAGTACATCTTATGGCGAAGAAATTAAATCAGCTGTTGGTGGAGTTGACGTCGTCCTGAATTCTTTAACAGGGCAAAATTTTAAAAATGCCACATTATCTGTGTGCAATAAAAATGCGCGATTTATAGAGATCTCTTCATTAAATATTAGCGAGAAACGATACGTGCAAAACTTGAGGCCAGATGTAAGTTACAGTGTTATCGACTTGGAAAAAATCGGATCGGATGTAGTAAAAGATATGCTTTTCATTATTAAAAAGCAGTTGACGCAAGGTGTATACGTAACTTTGCCTGTAGTTCAGTTTGATAGTAGAGAATGTCGGCAGGCCTTTGAATATTTACAAAAAACGAGCTACATTGGCAAAATCGTCCTCTCTACGCCATGCACTGTAAACAGAGATGACAATCTGGTACATAAAGGGAAATTGTTCAATGAGGGTGGCACTTATTTAATCACCGACGGGTTAGACGGCCTTGGATTGGAAGTCGCAACATTTTTGGAAGACTATGGGGCAAAATATATTGTTCTTGTAAATAGGAATCCCCTTAATGATACTGATCAGCAGACAATTCTGTCTTTAAAAGAAAAAAATATTAATATATTCACATTTCAGTACGATATTGGCAATTTCTCAGACTGTCGACGGTTAGTGAAGGTAATAAATGACCCCCAGTTGGGATTGCCTCCATTAAAAGGAATATTTCATACTTTCGGAAGTTGTGCTGATGAGGTTACCATTGCGAAACAGAATCCTGATAAATTTCGACTAGCATTACATGACAAAGTAAATGGGGCTTGGAATCTACACAATCTAAGCAGACATTTCAATTTGGAATATTTTGTGTTGTTTTCGTCGGCCACATCAATTTTATCACCTATAGCTTCTTCCAGCTCTTCTTCTGAAAATTCATATTTAGATTTGCTAGCTCAGTATCGATACTCTTTAGGACTGCCTGCTACCAGCATCAATTGGGGCACATACTCAGATGATGTCATTCTAAAAGAAAACGAAATATTTTATGGTCTATCAAAATTTTCTTCTGTTCAGGCACTTAAGAATATTCTTCGTAAAAATGTGAATCGAGTGGCAGTTCTAAATATTGACCCAGACTCATATTTACAAGTGTGTCCTCAACGGAAATGTTATATGGAACATATACGACGCAATTGTCAAACTAAATCAGTGACGACAAAGAAAATATTTATTGACAACGACACTTTTTACGGAGGAGTACAAGAGTGTGGCCTTGATCAAAAGAAGTTGTATGAATTTGTCAAAATGAAAGTCACTGATATTGTTAAGCGCATCCTTAAATTTGGAAATGCTGAATCCATTGACGAAAATAAAAGTATTTTGGATATGGGAATGGACTCGTTTCTCAATATCGAAATGAAAAATAAACTTAAATTCCTGCTAGGTAAGAAAATATCCTTAGATTCTGTCACTGCAGAAGAGTTCCGTACTATAAAATCCATAACCCTTTGCATTTTATCCAAAATAAACCAAAAGTCTAATGGGTTGAAAGAATCCATTGCCACCAGTAGTAATTAAAGCTATCTGCTTTTAAAAGCCATAAAGCATTGTGACTTAGTATTATTTCAAATAAATAATGTACCTATTTGAAACTAGATTAAGAACAGTAACAAGACTCATCACTGCACACTGTGCCCGCTTTCCATTATTTATAGAGTTATGCATCAGAAATTTCTGTCGGACATCTTGTACAGAATTTTTTATCGTGCTCATAACTTAATTTGTAATTTATTTTAATTTTGTATAAATAGTTGTAGTAGTCACTACGAGAAGTTTTAATACACCGATGGTTAAAGTTAAAAATGTAGTAGTCAGCATTTGAAAAGCTAATGTAGTGATTTGGTAGTAGATTAATCCTAATGAGAAGGGGTATTACGAAATTTTCCACATTAAATATTACTTACTTAATTTCTTTCAGATTGTTTGTTTAAATTAGATTTTTACCTTCAAAAAGACTGAGTATCGGGACTATTGAAATCAGCAATAATGTGTTTTAAATAAGATATGTGATTCGATAAAATGATGAATACTTGATTGAAAAATCATAATGTTTGTACGACTTTACTGCCAATAAAGCTAAACGATATTTATCCAAAATTGTTATTTTGCAGGTGTGCCCATAAGTTGTTGTGAGTAATGCTGAAGAAATATATTATGTATACGTTTTACTTGTTACTAATATTTAATGACTGGTTGAAACAAGAAACAGGCACAGGAAAAAAATTCAACAAAACTTTTTGAGAAACAAAAGTAAAATAAACTAAAGTAATATTTAAAATTTAACACAAGTTGTTTGGTTTTAAAAGATGTTTTTTAATTGATGCAGGTTCTTTGACTGAAATAATAACCGCATCTTGGAATAAATCTTTAGGAAGGTTCACTTTCAATGAAACTTTAATAAAATATTCAAACATCTATAAAACAGAGTGACGTGTTCCTTGCACAATGCAATGTCAAATGTTAAATGTCTAATGTCAAATGTTAAATGTCCAATGTCAAATTTCAAATGTCCAATGTCAAATTTCAAATGTCCAATGTCAAATTTCAAATGTCCAATGTCCAATGTCAAATTTCAAATGTCCAATGTCAAATGTCCAATGTCAAATGTCCAATGTCAAATGTCCAATGTCAAATGTCCAATGTTAAATGTCCAATACAAATGTCAAATGTCCAATGTCAAATTTCAAATGTCCAGTGCCAAATGTTAAATGTTAAATGTCAGATGTTAAATGTCAACTGTCAAATGTTGTATCAACAGTGAGTGAGTGCAGCAAGTATGAAGAAGTGTAAATTTTTTTAGGTCATGACCCTGTAATGGTAGTGACCCCATAATAGAACTTGATCTTCCTTTTGACCTCCAGATGACACACAAAAAATTTTAACGTTGTACTTCAATCGGTTCAAAAGATATCGTGCACAGGGACGGACAGACAGACGGACAGACAGACACAACAGATGCATACAGCGTGACTACGTCACTCTGAATAAAAGTGATGGTTCCACATCCAACGATATATTATAGTTCAATAACTTCAAATGGGTAGTTTATGGCATATTTGTTTTGTTTATCCGGGATACAGCCTTGATAAGTCTCTGGTTTCTCAATATCAACTTTTCTGCTTGATTGTACCCATTTGATTCATTGATGCTAACTTCACACTTCAAATCGAGTCTGAGTCACCCGTTATCCTCTCTGGCTTCAGCAGTGACAGCCATGATGTTTGTGATGATTAGTCTATTTGCAATAAAATACACCGACCATGCGGAAAATATTCCACAATTATATAATAGTTGTGTGAAATATGATGCATCTTAATTTCATCACCCGTTACTACAGTAGAGTGAAGATTTAAGGTAGCCTAAAGAGTCAGCTTTGCTATCGGCTTATCATCGCCGTATTTGTCTTAACGAAACCCCCGGAAAATTGCCATGTTTGATAGGTTGAGGGAGTGCAGTGTTTCATTAGGTCAGCGCAGCGGCATAGTCTTTTTCATAGAATAACTAGACGCTGCGCTTCGCTGGCTAGGAGAAAAGGCACTTGTATTCATCATATGGTTAAGAGATTGGGAGAGCCAGTGAAATTCTGTCGTGATTAGCCCAATAGTTTTGCGTCGGGGTTGTATTGCGGCAAAATTAATGCAAGGGTGATGTACAGAGAGATAAGTTCAAATTGAATCAGGGAGGAGACAACTCTGGTGGGGCTGCTGAGGTGGGGAGTGGGGTTTAGGATGCCCCGTGTAAAATTCATTAACTAGAAAAGACCAGGACCGAAGCTTCCTTAGTCCTTGGTCTTCTTGGTTGGTTGTCGTTCTTGCATTGTTGCAGTAAACTTGGGAAGGCTAATCGAAAAGTTATGCACATGACACAGAGAGTGTAATTGTAATTGGGAACTTTCTGAATAACCCCAAAATATTTGGACGTTCATGTAAACACCCGACGGCGCTTTAGAATGCATCCTTTATATAAGCAGATACTGTGAGTTTAGAAACCAAATTACCCAGCCAGCAAAACTAAAGCTTTAGGATATCATAATTCTGATATCCTGCAAAGCTCCTAGGAGGTCCGTTTTTTCCTACTCCTTAAACAAGGGCGAATGATATCCGATCGATACCCAGAACTTGCTTTGCTTGAGACATGTCTGAATTTGATGCCCTTATGATGTAATTAGCACATATCTTAATTATGTCATAATGGTATCCTATTTCTGATCTTCCCAGCAAAAATTAAACAGAAGGCGATATCGAACACCTTCCTTCCTAGCAGTCCCTGGCTAACTGCACTACACGACAATGCCGCATTGAAAGTAGTAGATGTATTATCTCTACTGGTCCAACTTGAGGATCAGTCAAGTATCATAAATATGATATTCTTAAAGTGACAAATTATTGATATCCTCCTTGCATCATTGTTCCAATGTCCATACAATCCCTTAATCAACCCATAAAAATACTTCTAAAAAATTCTGAGATGATTCTGACGCAATTAAGATACAATTATGATACCCAATTGCTGGCTGGGTAACTAATGCAAACAAAAAACCTTTTCAGACGTATGCTTAAGATCCTTGAGCCCAAAAATGCAGTTTACGCAAATGACAATAATTTAAATTAAAAAGTTTTAATGGCCAAAGCGAATAGATACTCATCTAATAAATAGGAAAATAAGCATTCATTACTACATGAGATATGGAAAATAAACAACTGCTGTTTTCCGCCCTTACGACTGCATGAGTAACGCATATTAGACCTTTCGACCATCAAGCACAAAAAAGAAAAATAAAAGATTAAAACTGATAGGTGTATATTTGAAAATAAATGCTACCATATGACCTTCTCAGTAACTTCAAACCCATCCTGTAATCTTGTGTAAGCTTTGCCAAACCCATTACTCAAAATTTGCATCTTTCAAATATCGGAAATATATATCGAAAGAAATATCGGAAATGATAGCGCTGTCCTCGTCATTTTGCTTTTAATGCACAGAGCGCGCTCATTTACCCACTGGACAATAACTTTATAGCGATTTAATCATTTTATTCGTTTTTAGAAAAATGGAAATCCCCTTTGCCCCAATATGTTGCAAATATGATGGTTGCATTCTTATGCGCCGTCGGGTGCTTACCTGGACGTCCAAATATTTTGGGGTTATTCAGAAAGTCCCCAATTGAGCTGACGAAACTTGCCTCTTGTTTTTCAAATATGAACTTAAATGTATTAAGAGACAAAAAGCTTACTTATTTAATGAATACAAATATTGTAGTTCTACAACTTCCAATAATATAGAACTCATATCAAACGTCGATTTCTTTTAGTTTACTATGGTCATTTACTTATTTTGTTAGACATTAAATTGATCAAAATTATTTTACCATATTCAACAGATTTTTGATGACCATTAATACTGCTTGAAATTATATTCATTCGACGACATAGGCAGTCAGCGTACTCTTTTTTTCAATTTTTTTGTACAGTGATTACATGGTTATATCGTCAGACGCAGATCAAGCATCTTAAATGGATCTTCCAAATGATTTAAATAAAACAGGTAAGATTTTTTAAACTCACTTTAGAAAATAAATATCTGTCTAATTGCTTAACAATATTTTCAAAGTTTGCAATTGTTCCAAAAACGAAATGTTGGTATAACTTTTTTTATATTTTTGGAATGCAGACACAAATCACAGCCAATCTTCGGATGATACTCCGCAACCGTATACGGATGACAGTTTTGAGGATGAGTAAATTCATTAGATTTTTTAAAAATTATTTTGCAACTTTTCAGTGAAGCTGATAGAGTGAATAAGTTATGGGATATACTTAAAACAAAGAATTATTTGATGATATATTTGCAATTTTCAGACCTCCAGATCCTGGCATGAATCAAATCAACAAGCAAATGGCCGCTAAAAATAACAGTAAAACAAAAGGGAGGAAATCTGCTACCGATGACGATTATTTCAACGAAGAAGATGTACAAGAAGTTAGCATCCACAAAATATCTCTAAAAAAATTCAAAACCGGCGGCACAGATTTAACGGAAAACGAACTAGAAACAGTCATCCAAAATAAAATAATAGACGACTATAATTCTCCATCAGTCGATGAAAATAAATCTGGTGATAAAAAAAGAAAACTTGAAAAGAAAAAATACCAAGAACATGACGTTGACGAAATTCCAGTAGTAAACACATGTGATAAGGGCTATTTTGAGGGCGAAGACTTTCAGATAAAAATCTATGTGCAAGAAGTACCGAAGCAATTGAAAATTTTAAGTAATTATGGAATTAAGTGTGAATCTAAGGCTGTGCACTGCATAATTTTTCATTACAGGAAGAATGAACTCTACGCTCTGACTACAGGTAAGTATTACAGTTATATTGCAATTTACTGCTTAGTTTTGTCAACTTGAAGTATTTTATTAATTTTTAGGAATTTGCAGTTAACCTATTTGAGCAAAATACATTGAAACGGTGGGAATAACTGATATTAGATAACATTTAGTTTAATACCTCTTATTATAATACTGTAAATGAAGATGTGAATGATTCGCACTAACTTAAATGATTTGTTTCTGTTTAGCAAATACTAAAAAGCAAAGACATTTTTTATTTTCCAGTTGCGTTTAAAAATTGAGGAGCTAGAAGCGTTGTTGGTAGTTGGGAACATAGATATATTTATTTCGAACCATTTGTATCATTTTCAAATCTACTTAAAACGAATTACTGTATAAGAAGACGGGCACAAATTATCACGCATGAGTGTCTCAGCACAGCACAGTAATGAATTATTTTCTTAGTTATTTCTTCTTTTACCAGAAATCTCGTAATTTTGTTTCCGACTTTTTCCAAATGTCTAACAAAATAGAATTTGGGATGGAAATATATTGAAGGTGGATATCCCGATCAGAAGGATATCTTTATTAAAGTAATCCACTAAGATATTTAATAATTCATTATTACGAATGCTTGCATTATCAAACCTTATTTGTAGTAGGGACGCAAATTTTCAAAAGGTAAATAGTATCCGATAGAGTATGTATTTAAGCTGGCTATATAATTACTTGAAACAAGTGTTTCTCTCAAAGTATCTTAGAAAAATTACAATTCTTTTATTATCATCCCCCGCGATTTTGTGTACAGAGTTGAAACTTGAAAGTAATTTTTAGCTTCCATACCGTTTACAAATCTTGAATTGTATTGCTTTTAAATTCCATGTGTATTTTTTTCAGGTCAAGCATATAACGTGGTTCATAAACATGCTGATATGGATTTTCCAATGAAGATTGCTGCCCGAATTTTAAGTGAAAAAGGTCAAATTGAAACAACGAATAAAGTTCTAATTGGAAACGAACGACAGAACAAAAAATCTATGAAAAACTCCGTAGAATTTAATCCGCTTCAGCAGTTAGAAATTTGCACCTCCTTCACAGCCGAATTGCGTGAAAATGCCAGCATTTGTAAACTGTCCTGCTTTCGAAAGAACAAGCCAAATACGTCCGTTAAGTTACAAGTCAGCTTAAGCTCAATACGATTTTTGCGACGTTTTAAAACATCAGATTTTATATCAATTCTGGATCATCTGTCCAAAATTAGTAATGGACAGGTTACCCACAAGTGTACAGACAATGAGGAAAATAAGGAAATCGAGAAAGACACTGAAGTACATCAGAGATATCTAACTCTTACTACTACTGATGAAAAGAAACATTTAGATACTGTCCTTGCTAATGAAATTAGAAAAGCAATTAATAGAGAAGAAACTTTCCTTGGTCAATATGATTTTTGCCATAAACACATCGATGATTTTATGTTTGCTACAGAGTACCATCTATTCCACAACAATATAAAAATTGAAACTTATTGCAACTGTCCAACACTGCAAGATGTCATCAAGACTTTACGTGAAAATGAAAGCGTTGAATAAGAATTGCTGAAGGAAAGCAACATGCCCAACAAAGACAAGCCAGATGCTTTCTTGACAGCTATAAATAAAGTGAAAATGTCATATGTCAAGCATACTACAGATAAGGAAACGCCAAAGGAGAAGTTAATGAATTACATAGAAGGATGCTTAATGGATAGAGAAGGAAGAGCCAATTGGAAGATCATGTCCACGTGGTGTGTACTTCGTAATGAATATCTGCTAATCGTCCATAAACAATGGCTGGCACTTCTTAAAGACTGCTTGGGGACACCTAATCCTAGTGTGCGGAAAATTTTGTCAAAAGACACAAGTAACAATAATGCCGACGCCATTGATTTTTTCGAAAACAAATACAGTTTCTTTTTTTGGGAATCTTTACTACCTGGGGAAAAGTCTGATAAACTTTTTGATATTCTAGAAATTGCCGAGGACAAAAAAATAACTCTTTACTTCACAATAAACAGCATCGAATGTGCGGATTTGACAAAAACTAATCTGCAAATTTTAAACGCTTCTCTAAAAATGAAAAAAGAAATTTTAAGGAAAAAAGGGCAGGATGAAAATAACGTATTTATTTTACTATTTAAGAAAGAAGCATTGCAGAAAGTCTACAACTCACTTAATGAGTTCGTTCAAAACCTTGAAAAAGCTAAAATTGTTTTATCTATTAAAACAGAAAATGGAGATATCCTTCATAAAGAATCACTGCGAAAGACTCAGATTATAGAAAATGATTTGATACATTTAATTGAGGCATCCAAAGTCACTGACACTGAGTCCTTTTCTGCATCCCAAAAGGTTTTTCGCAATTCAAACGAAGAACGGAATAAAGACATTGCAAATATAATTTTGAATATTTTGAAGCAGTATGACTTCGGAAACATTTCGGAAACATTTCGTCAAATCTTCTTATCGCAAACTCCAAGCTTGTGATTCCAGGATTGAATCGACCCTCGACAAAATATATTTTGCAAAACATCATCAAGCACTACAAATCTTTAGTCACCTTTCTGACTCCAAAATTGTTTTTGGTGCATTTAAGAAAATGTTTACTTCAAAACGATTGGACCAGTTTCGAAATTATTGAGGTTAACAATGAATTAATATGAATTAAGAGCAATCAATTTCCTTTAATTGTTTTTTTATCCCATATTTTTCTGAATCTAAATTAAATATGAATTAAAAGCAATCAATTTCCTTTAATTGTCTTTTTATCCCATATTTTTCTTAATCTAAATTAAATATGAATTAAGAGCAATCAATTTCTTTTAATCGTCTATTTACCCCATATTTATCTGAATCTAAATTAAATCCACTAATACCAATAGAACTGTCAATTTTAATTATTGGTTCAAATATGTATCAATCAACATAATAATGTTTGATATTAGATATTAAACAAATATTGAAGTACGATGTCCTAACGTATGAAGTCTTGGTACAATATATCGTTAAATGATGTGATACAATTACAATTGCGATAATTATAATGAGTGATTAATTGAAAAATGTATGTGCCATTTTATATTATTATTAAGCATGTCACATATAACTCATTTAGCCATTTGTCATCATAGTCTTCGGTGTTTTTGATTTACAGCTCAAAAACTTGATTTTCTTCTATTATTATATCTTTTTCCTAAGGAAAATGAAGTTACAATTTTAGGTGTTACAAGTTGAAACAACGAGAGTCTCTAGTTTTGTATCCCTATGTCCAATATCCGTTGCAAATATCAAGTCCAATCCTGTAGCTATGGAACCCAAATCTGGTCGTAGAAATTTCCCACATATGACAATTAGACATCGATAACAAAAAATAAAAAGGAATCTCGTCAAAACAGCTAGATATAGAACTTTTCCTGCAATTACAATTAAGAAATTAAAAAGCAATGTTTTTGTATTAAATGTTTCTATCTATATTTTGACTACTGTAGTTTAGATTTACACACCACAATAGCAATGTTATTTTATTAAAACATCTGAACCGATGAACAAGAATGATGTAAGTTAAAATTTAGAAAAATTGCAATGGAACACTACGCTGTATTGAATTGTCTACAAGACAGGAGAATAAAATATTAGGATTCATACTATTTGTAAGTATATTTTGTATTTGTAGGTCCATTTGTTATTGTATGGTTCAGAATCATCGGCTTTAATTCTGATGAGTTTATTCGGATAACTTAATACTTCACAAATAACACTAGGTAGGTTCCTATTTACATAATTAATGATGTGAATTGCGTACAGACGATTCAACCATACTCTTACTAAAGGATTGGCAAATAACAAATTCTGAATTGTAAATCCTCGCCCGGGGTCGTTATCCCGACTATTTAAACGTCTTTTAAATTTCGCGCCCATGAACTTACCATTTCAAAAGGACATCATTCGTGTTATTGAAACGTATGTACTGAATTGTTTACTAGATAGATAAGTATAAATTAAGGTTCATACTAATAATACTTACGTAGCTGTAGATAACTTTGTCATTCTATGGCTCAGAATCATTTGCTTTTATTATCATGAGCTTATCCAAAGCATCTCAATCTTTGCTTCCAATCCTACATTAAGTACTTGGAAATGCGAATTAACAAACATTTTTTCCCATGAAATAAAGTTCGCTCAGTATAAACATTAAAGCAATAACACAGCTATTCCTAACCGGGGAAATGGATACTCAATTTGTTAGACGCAGGAATAATTCCTCATCCATAATCGTAATATTTAATCATTTAAGGCGAAGGTGGTTAAATGTTTCAATGATTTCTCAAACAAGTTGTTTATAAAATAAATAAATAAATGAGCCACTAAGGCATATTAGTCCTATTATCTCTTAGAGTAAAGCAGCAGTCTCTGAATATCTAAAGAATTAAGTCAAACGAAGAATTAATACAAATAATTCAATGATAGCAGACCGCATCCTCTCCAGTCTTATATACTAAAAGATCGTCAAATAACATTCAGAAACGCATTCTGAAATCGCCAACCGGTGACGTCATCCTGACTATTTAAATGCTTTTTAAAATGCATGGCTCGACTATCTGCCGAGGCCTGCAGGTAATTCATACTAGACATAGATATCATATTTAAAAATATCGTTTGAAATGTATGCATGGAATTGTCTACTTGATAAAGGAGTATAAATTAAGCTACATACTATTAATACCTACTCAAGTAACGTTGTTCTTCTATGGCTTAGAATTATCCGCTTTAATTCTAGTGGGTTTATCCGCAACGCATAATTTTCTTCCATTCCTATATTAATAATTTGGAATGCGAATTAACAAAAAAAAATTCCCTTGAAAACCAGTTCGTTGTGTATGAAACACAAACTCACGCAGCATATTTCATCACCTGGCAGTTGGTATATTGAATTATCTAGAAGAAGAAATAATTCCTCGTCGCTGCACAATCCACCAGGGTAATATTTAACATTTTAGAGTAAAGGCGTTTCAGGTTTTCAGAATTTCTCATGCGAGTTATTTATAAAATAAATGTTAATAATATCATATAAGCTACAATGATGGAAGCGCAGGTGTTGGTACATGCCACAAGTATACAGTTTCTTATCCATTTCAAAATCAAAAATAATAATTATTTGTTTAACTAAGAAACGTCTGTGAATATTTTAGCTACAGGGAACATAAATGGGAATGGAAATTTTATTATTTATAGATAGATTAATAGATTGAGAGCCAACTCAAACATTAGTCACGTGGGAATTATTTAAGGGACGATTAAAGAGATCATCACTTCATTTCTCATTCAACCTGATTACGACAACCATTGACTCTATTACTCTGAGCAAAACTCTGACTGGTTAAATATTTCTTTGCCTACCAAGTTAGTATGTGCCTGTAATTTGAAGAACTGTTTCATATTTTCTATATCTATTTACTATTTGCTACCAGGGCGGGGACAAAGGCTAGTGACATAAACGGCCGCCGTCATTTTGACTTTTACATACGTCACGTTTCCCTTAGAGATTAAAATTCAAATAGGATTTTGCATGTTAAAATTGACAAGTTTTTAATGTCATATTGTAAACGATACAGTCCAGTTAGAGCATTCAAAATTTTACATTTCAGACAAAAAATATTCAAAATTCGACTGACTGTTGTCCCATCAGTGTAGGTTCAGCCATTCCAAAGTTGTGCGCACAAATGTGTGCATGGTTTTAAAGGGCATTATTACCCCTTCCCTTAGTACAAATTGAAACTGACTTTTAATGACGTCACGTTCCCAGTGACAACCGGCAATCCGCCTTTTTGAGTTACGTTAAGTAAGTTACGTACGTGAATGTTGGGTTATGGGCGCGTTTTTGCCACCCCTACACTATGTGCACTCGATGGAATTCTACGTACGCAGACAGAATTTAATTGCTTTTTCCCTTTTGTCTTGCCTTCTGTTGTTCTCCTTGAGTGAGCTCGATGGAGCTGATAAAGCGATAACACTTTTACATTGGAGGGTATGGCAGACCGTACTCTCCCACGTTATTGAAAACTTAGTCGCCGGTGCTAATACATCAACACAGAGCAGAACTACATCATGGCCATCAAAGATTGATATCATAATTTATCATTTAAGAGCACAATACAGAGTTCATTATCGGCAAATAAATAAATTGTACTATGACAAAGAAATATAAGTATTTGAATTATTTAGAATTAAGTCTAACTTTACCATTAATTATTAACATTGCATAATATTGACAGATTTTGCGCATACCAATATACATTCTATACAATTCTGTAATATTGGTTCATATGATAAAATATGATTTTGCAAATATTATCCAATTCCGTACATTACGTTGTCACACTACTGCATACTCAGCATTGATTTTATCTATTTATTTTCGTACTAGTGCATAGTGGAAAGGCATATACATTGTCTGAACTAGTGTAGCATAACTGCTAACCAATATAAGGCAACGACATTTTTGGAAAATACCATACCGCAATTGCAGAGTCGATGTAGGATTTGTAAAATAGATATTGCTCATTTTCACCTTTTCATTATCTTACAAATAAAAATAAATAAAAGAAATGCCTGAACCCTTTGAAATATTAAATTAATAACGTACTAAACATTTAAACTGCAGCAGTTCGTTTCTTGGCTAGTGGTTTGCAACGAAAACACAATCGGACGCATATCTATTGCTAGACTTGACCAAATTATAGGATTTCATTTTAACCATATTACGTTTCATTATGTTGTACTAATCTTTAATTCACAAACGATGTGATTGGCAATTTTTCATTCCCAATACATACTTTCAAGTTTCATTTTTTGATGCGGTTGCGACTTACTAATGAACAAGATGACGGTCTATTCTTAGTTAGTCTCTGAGTTTCAATATTGAGTTTTGATCTCCATTTTACCACAAACAGTACACAAAAACCACATATACTTTACGAAATAGGATGTAATTTTACTATTTATCTATTACTAAATAATTTACTACAGTTTTCTAATTAATATGAACAGGTCAACGTGCACTACAGCATAGCGAAAATTCTTTTCCTGCAGTTCATATTAATAATAAAGGGAAAATGCTTAAAATAGTGGAAATAATTTTTCGGATACAGACTTAATTTATGTTACCACATGAATTGAGTGTCGACCATTTTCATTATTTATTCAAATCACATTTTGGTTTTGTAAATAAACATGAAATCTGTAATTTGGACGAAATTTATAGCTGCATTTTACTTTTTGAGTAATTTCTATATAATATTTTATTCTTACATTCCTTTATGCGATTTGTGAGCCACTTCTGTGAAACATTTTGTAAAATAATAGTGCAATATCTTCATTGCTGATAACTACAACCGTTCTGACAGGAGGATGTATTTGGGCAATGAAAGATATAACTCCAGAGACTTAAAACGCCAACTAAATGTTTCAGGTCTTGCATAAATCCAACGGTACCTATACAAAGCTTAGGAAATGTACAGTAAAATAACGTATGACGATATTCTCAGGGATTTGGCAGAGTCACACAAATAACAAAACAATTATGACAAGCCTTTGCGTAACGGCCATCATCCTCGGAACAATTTAGCTATTAGCATTTTTCAATCTCCTAATGAATGTTGCTAATATAGTGTTTATAATAATTACTTGACTTAATATAAATCAAGAAGTTTATCTTCTATTTTATCTTTGTATAATCTTTTCCGTCTGCAGGCATCACAAAAGCCACTTCAGGAATTAATGATTCTTTTCATCTTTGCTGATTATTGCGCTGTTAATACAATTTCTTTCAACGATGGTCATTAAAAACAACATGGCCTAGTCCGTGTTTCCGCAAAAGTTTCTCAAGTTTGTATGTGCCATTTTATACAAGTATTTAACATTTTACATGCGCATAGCTGAAAAATATTTTTTTAAGCTGAACCAAGGCCCGAACTAGATCATTTCTAGTGGGTACGTGTACCCTACTAGAAGGCCTTGCCATAGAAAAATTCTCAG
>JAAAYG020013230.1:0-22256 GCA_009936455.2 Tomocerus minor
GGCATTTTGTTTCCCACTTTTCCCACTGGGAAATTGGGAAGCTTCCCACTTTTCAATTTCCCAGTCGAAATCATGGGTGAGGTAGACGTAGAGGCGAAGGAATTCTTATGGAGACAGACAAGTAACTAAATATCGACAAGAGAGAGAGATGAGACGGTGGATGACTTGAGACGAGGATATTGATGTGAGTGGAGGGAGGGGACAGTGCCGAGCTGATTGTTTCTGACGCGGAGTTAATGATGAGCTCAGCTCCGGAGGAATGGGAGCTGACGAGACGATTGTTTGCGGGAAGAGAGAGAGAGAGAGATGTTTTTGTGGGGAGGGGCGGGGATGTCTGTCGGCGGAGTTCTCCTCCGTCCCCGCCGTCTTTGACTCCTCGGAAGGACAGGAGCGGAGGTGGGGAGGGGCGGGGGTTCCGGGCACATCTGCCAGCCATTACAATGATCAAGAGTTTTTCGACGAGTGCATTCATTTGTCAGCGAGTTAGTTAGCAAGGGAAGAGACTTATTGTTCGTCGGGTTCATTGTCAGCTCAGCTCGCTACACTCCACGCCACTCCACGCGACTCCCAATTCCCAATCAGCCACAAATTACATCTCCCTCCACTTCCAGCCAGCCGATTTGCAATTAGACAATCCGCACAGTCGACAATCATCAACAAACAACTCACTTTCCACCTTCCCTGCTCTCAGCCACCAAATGACAAAGTGGCTTCGTCCTCCGACAACTCACTCTCCCCCGGGTCCTCTCTCACTCACAACCACCCACCACTGCCAAGTCCCACTCCCGCCGCTATTGTCATTCTGTGCATCTTGACTCTCTTCTCCGGCAGATACTCACAACGCATATCGCGCCACTCCACTCCAATCCACCCGAAAACAAATAATTAGCTAGGTACCTTAATTTCGCAACATTCAGAGCCTTGCACACATCCGTTGTAATAACATCACTATTATCATAACAGAGTTCTAATCCTTTTATTTCGCCACCAGAATAAAAGCATTCCGTCAATAAATGAATTTTACAATCAAAAATTGCAATCAAAATCAAATTTGTAATTTTAAGCAAAGGGACAAAATTACAGTCAACTGGAAACGAGTAAGTAATAAATAACTTGAGCAAAAACTGGAATGCAAGATTAACTTCACAATGAGCTACTATTGCAGGTGATTAGTATTTGTCTTGGTTTAGTGGGTGGCGAAATTAGTTGGCGAAGAATGGAAATCAAGTGAATAGATCTGTATGAAGCCTAATGGGCTAGAGTAATAAACAGCAGGTATGTTCTATATACATAGGGACATAGATGACGTAGACCGACAGGAAGCGACAGCGGCTCTTGTTATTCATTCCACGCACAACTATAGGACTATAGTGAGACAGGCAGAATTCGTAGGTAAAGTGCAGAGATGCACACGCCGCTCACCTACATCTCTCTCTGTAGGTAAGCTGGGCTTTGAAGGGAAGCCAACATGGGGGGTCCGCCAATTGTCTTCCTTCTGTGAACTTCCGACAGTTCTTTAGCGTCTCACGGAATAATAAGCAGCCAGTCCATAGCTTTCCAATTACCAATTCCCTTTTAAACGCCTGACTAACACTGCGGTCCACACAAATACAGCCACTGATGAATTTTCGCATCAACTCAATCGGCACAAAAAATGTCGCAATTGCCAAGTTTTTAATAACTGCACTGGCTCTGAGGCTGGGTTGTTAGTTGCGGTTTACTTAAAACTTTAATTAGAAGATTTATTTTGGCGACTTATTTAGACTTTAACTATCTCTTTTGGAGGATGAGAGAAGATTGGAGCGGTATTCATGCTTTGCCACTACTCGTGTGCCTATATGTAAATATGCGAGTGCATATCATGCACCGGCCTTCGGTGCTTAGAGACTGCAGATATGTTTATGCGCGAAATGTGCATTTTGCACTGTTTGGCGCAATTCATAGCTCGTGCCAAAACTCACGGAGTCCTAAGCACGCCACTGCAGGAAATCACCAAAAACTCGATAAGTCGACTCACACTTCAATTCACAGACCTTAAATGCACGTAGTACCTACCATGTAGTTCTAGCATTAGATTTCACAATTGGAAACAACCCGCCTGAACCACAATCAATCTCATGGCTGGAGAAGGGCACCTTTCAACGTCAAATGAAAGTTAGGGGCCAAGTAGTTCCTCCCTTCTTGTCTTAATTTTAATCTCCACCATAATTATGTAATCATGAGTATTTTTAAAACAGTTCGAAAAACTACTCTGTGTGGGTATGGCCAAACGGACTCAAAGTCAGTTCTTTGCAATAGAGGTCTTTCTTAAGGTTCCCCATTGTTTTCAATACCTAGAATTCATTTGGCTTCCAAACTTGAAATAAATTGAAGAATGGGAAGCTTTAAGAAAGTGGTCTATGTAGGAAGTTAATGTAAATGTGAAAAAGTTATTGTATGAAGTGGAGTGAGAGGTAGTGAGTAATGATAGGCCAGTCACGTAATGAGAGCAGATGCATTAAGTGCATGTGCAAGTGCAGTCAAAGTCAAATGAGCGTGAAGAAAGGACGAGTAGTGCAAAGGGTGCAGTGACCATCTTCATCTCTCTCTCCAACTTAAATACATTACATACTGTACAGACTATATTGACTGACAAGAAGAGAGAGAGAGAGAGAGAGAGTAGGCCAGATACTGTATCCTCTCTTGCCCATCTCCAATCCACAGACACGGAAGTCTTTCGCGAAATGATAATATGGGCCGAGCGAGGGACAGGCTCTTGCCTGTCTCTTGCCTTGCCACTGCATCCGATCTGACTCCTTGCACCAGTTGCACCAATCCAATCCCATCAATCACGTCTCCTCACACTAAAACCCTATTAGATAATTATACATGATCACCTTACCCGACCCCGAATGATTGGAATGGACGCTCGGATATCCCCACTCCTCACTGTGTGCTTGTACAATCCTTGCACCCGCACTGAATTCCTAGTTGGAGTAGCCAAAGAATTCCCAACTGACAGAACAAATTCCCCGAAGAGATTACCACAAAGTACAAAGATTCAGAGATGTAGACCTGAGTGGAAAGGACATCTCACAAACAGACAATTGCAGATTCTGTCAGACTCAATTTCATTCACATTTTAAACAAGTGCATCTGCCAACAAAGTTTATCAAACAGATTCAGGAATTCTCACCAAAGTTAACTCTTGCTGCACTATCACAAACACAGGGATATCACTACAACTAAAACTTCATCCAGCACGCAAACATGACATAGTGTGTTGTGTCCAGACATATGTCATCGGCATGAATTATACCATTAAGATCATTTCAATTAATTGTTTGTAATACTCGACTGATAAAAGCGTGCACATTGAAATAATTCATACCAGTAAGGGCTACGTATGCCGAACACGATTATATTACAGGATGTATTTCCGATTCTATTTAGATATTTTAATTCAGAAAATAATTGTCTTCGGAAAATTCAGTTTGTTTTAATGGCTGTGCTACATGAGGAAGTACCTACAGTTACAAGGAACAAATCAGAATTGATGGAATTGGTGTCACCTCTTCCAGTTTTATTAATTAGCTCCTGCGGAACAACCTTGAGTAGCTGCGTACTTAACAGATTTTTCCATACAACTTCAACTGACTAAAGAATTGTGTATCTCACTAACGGTTAAGATATTGAAATGAGACGTTAATAGGCTCACATTCAGTAGCGACATTGAATTACGCTCCCTTTGGATTGTGCACTGACTTTACCATTTCAGATTCCTGTCTTACTACTATGAGGTTTCCCTCAGTGACCACCGCAACCAAAATTGTTAACAACATTGGACACGTTTAATACATAGCACTATTAATTTGTTGGATAGGAAGATCTTTGAGATCTGTCGTAAATGTGTATTGTTGCAGCTTAGTCTTATTAATTGAGGGAAATGATAACTAGGAGTTCTGAATAGCGCTTATAGCGATAAGTAGGGGACATGGCTATGAACGCGAGGAGTGTTTCAAGAATTATGTAAATAGTGAGTATGTGGCTGTCGGAGTGGTTGGGAGGTGGGGGAGGTGGGGGCGGCGGCGGCCCATGCTCAAAGAGCCTTTTGTGTCCGAGAAGACGAAGAGAAGAGGCGACAAGTCAGTGAAGCGAGGCGGAGGCAGAGCCACCGAAAAGCAAATGCACAATTTCTTTTCGCACAACACATTCGCCAGAATATTCCCAGAACAAATAAACAGGAATTCCCTTGCCCATCTCAATCTCCTCCACTCTCTCCCAATCCGACTCAACACTTTCCTTTCACAGTCAGCCAGGCTATTGTACACACACATGACACGACACTCTCAAACGCATACACACAATCCTTCCCAAATCACCAGTCGCCCTGCACACACCCAACTTAAGCAATTCCCTCGGCGGGCGGGCGACTTCTCTTGCCCGTCGACTTCCCTCCGCACATACAAACCTATTTTGGACATCTTTCCCTATCTCTCTCTACACGTACTCACTCCGTCCCAAACAAACGCCTTGCCTCTCTCCTACACACTTGCATACACAATTTGGCATGAGCCGACAATCCTTGGCAATGCATTCCGTATCATTATCTCCATATAGTTAGTACACTCCGATATTGTCGGTCACTTGAAATACCCGCCAGAGGAATGTCTACAAAAAGTCCCTCATTTGCTTCATTTTCTTATTATCCTCCGTTTCTAAATTGAGTGATCTCCTTTTAGCAAATATTCCGAGCCAAAAAGCCGTTTCCTGCAGTTGAGAATGAGATGCTGAATCAAATGAACTAGATCGACAACTATTATCTACAGAGCGAGCCAAAAGAAGTGCAACGGCGGAAGCAGAACACCTACATCTTTCTCATTCCTTCATAATTGGGAGGCTGAAAGGAATGTCCATTCTGTTCAAGTCGCATTAGTGACAGACAGCACGGAGCATCCGCCTCCACACCATAACAATCCACGAACAATCCAGGCAACGAAAGAAACGTCAGTAGAATTGACGCGACAACAGCTTGTTTCACGTTGCCCCTTTCCACCCGTCACCGCCTTAGAAGGTTGTGGATGCGTCATGAAAATAATAAGCAATTTGTGTCGTGGCGATATTTTTGTCCTCCTTTAGAGCCGAAAACAATGCGTCTCGGTCCGCAGATAACAAAACGACATTTCCTTGTCGTTAGTTAAATTAAGCTCATGTTCTGGGTCACTACAATATGCATATCGATGTGGGACTACTAATTATTAGTAGACATTTCGGGGTTGACGCTTCATGTATAACAGAGAAGACACCTAGGTATACATAGGATTATTTAAATGTTAGGTAGCTAAGCTCCACTCTTTATCGCTTCCTTACGACTACAATGTAAATCTCTATTGTATGAACTGTTGTTGAGTTTTGGGGCGTTGCGACCATCGAGATAGCGCTAAATATTTTCATTGTCTCGTCCTGCCGTATTGATTGCCTTTTCAAATTGAGTCTAGCAGCAGGACCGTTCCCAACAATAGAACTAGCGATAAAACACAAGAAATGACTAAAGCATAGCAGCGGTGAGCCTAATGCACAAACTGAGTAGACAATTACTGACAGTGTCCTACATGCACAGGGCAGGACAGTAAGCTACCTGTTTAAATTTATCTCATAATTCTTTGTGTGAATGGCGATGAATTTCCTCCTCCACTAATTACTATTATCCTATAGGATTGAGAACGGAGAGAATGTTGGTGAGACAAATGCAACTGCCAACGTCTCGTCGTCCTACTTACACTTTAATGAATGAGAAATATTTGTCGTTACTTACTTGTGGCTTTGTAGGATTGTCCAGCCGAGAGATAAGGACTCCGTACGGAAATTGCCGATGTATCTAAGCACTTAGAAGACGTTATTGTTACAGGGATTGATGGTCAACAATGAAAATAGAAAACGGAGGAATGAAAGAACAACGGGAGCTCTATGCACAAGCAATCACAAGAATGGAACTTGTTGAAACTTTATGAATGAAGCCACTTTGAGGATGTTCACGATTTATTCTCCTAATTTTTGACATTCTACTGCATGGCACAACACAAGTAGGAACTTCTAGAACGTCTGCTCTCTCTCCCTCTCTCTCAACTATTCTGCCTCTAAGGGTTGGCGCATTGGAGAACAGCTTTCTAAAAAGTACAACTAACTTTTCCAGTCACACGGAGTAGGGGAAAGAAAAATGCGACGACACAATGACAGTGACTATGATTAGCAACAAGAACAGAATTAAATGAGTAGAACCACAAAAGAGTGCAAGGCGGAGAGGATTGTGGGATTGTTGCACTGAGACTCCTTCACCAACGATGAAACTGATTTCTAGGGATCACATTTTCCAACAACTGGATTTCTGTCAACTGTTGCAAAGGGGATTGTGTAGGTCGGATCACTAGGCTCTGTGGATGCAGAGTGAGGCCAGAGTCTAATTGTTCCGTGTAGTGAGTGGAGGAAGGAGTGGATGAGTGTGGATGGATGAGGGTGTCGTGCAGTGTGCAGATTCAGTGAGAGCGGGTGCAGGTGGCGGGGGTGGATGCCAAGGGATGCTCGGCGGTCGGTGGGTCAACTTGCAGTGGTGGACACTCACGGAGAGGCCTCTGCCCTGGACGCCCTGGCACGGAGCAGGCGGTGCGGGTCCAGAGGTGGGCAGCGGCAGTTGCGGGGCTGATGGGCTGTGTTGGCGGAGAGGCGATTGCGAGAGAGCTCGGTGTCTGTGGCCAAGCTCTGGGCGACTAAGTGAGAGTGAGTGTGGAGTCGGGCGGGCAGGAGCAGAGACAGGGCTCAGCATTCGTCTCCGCAGTCGACAGTCGGAGGATCAGAGATGTGCGCAGAGAGAGAGCTCAGGCAGCTTTGTTCCCATTGTATCTGCAGAGAGAGAGAGAGAGAGAGAGAGATGGGACTAGCCACATGCACATGCATCCTCCAGCCACCTCCGACCAGGCTCCATGCAAGGCCCATACACTCTCACGTACGGCAGTGAGGCCCGAGATGACAACAGGCAGAAGAACAAGGAGAGAAGAAGACGCTGTGCATGCATCCCAGCACTCCACCACTCGCTGCTCCTCTCCTGTTCATCTGTCTGATGTGGAGCAGAGCCCCTGCCTGCCTGCCCCGTCAACAGCTCTGCCAAAGACAGAGGCAGCAGGAACAAGGAGCGAACAAACGCAACAACTCGAAAAAGATCACATCTCGCTCGAGAGATCACAATGGAAAGGAGTCATCTTCTTGGCAGAATGAGAAGGAGCTGTGCAGGGAGTTGCCTCCTTCCCTGCCCGTCTGCCCTCCTCCTCCGTCCATCCACATCTCACACTCACTCACTCACTCACTCACTCACTCATTATTATCCTACTCTCTCTCTCTCTCTCTCATATCACACACATCTCCCATTCTCATCTCGCCCTTTGTTCTTTTCTACTCATCTCCCAGACTCGTCTTACTCCGCTCTCTCACAGAATCACATCTTCGTACAAATAGCAACAGACTCGCATTTATTATCTCTCTGCCACTGCTACTGCATCTCTCTCTCTTTCTCTCTCATAATACAGTCATTGGATTCATCTCTATTTATTTGTCGTTAATATGATCTTGGGCATATTGTGTCCTTTAACGGGTTACATGCTCCTATGCAGCGACAATGTCTTGCGACGACCAAGTCTGCGTCATTTGTGCAGAGAGAGGTGTCCCTATAGATGCACGTAACATAGTAGCAGTCATATCAGATGAGTTAAGGATTTTGGATGGGATCCATGTCGTAGTTTCCTCATCTGTTGTTGATGCAGGGACGGAGATGAGCCAGGGAGACAGAGACAGACCTTTCTTAGAGGGCCCTATTGTCTTCCTTGGCTCATCGTGCATGGCAGAGCGAGTGGGGAAGAAGGAAGGGAGAGTGGCTATTGTGTTGCATCACATCGCCTTGCATTCAGGCTGTGGGAATCCGAAGGGGCCACAATGCAGTCATGTTGACAATAGAAACCTACACTTCATCTCCCTGCCATGTGAATGTGTGCGGACTGAGGAGAGAGGATGGTGGACGGAGAGCCCAAGGTGCCCATTCCCTCATTCACACACACATCATCTTCGTATCACTGCTGCACCAGCCTGCATCCACATTAGCGAGCATGATGATGCAAAGCGCTCTTTTTGCTGCTATAGGCACCTAGGTGAGTTCCGCATCCGTGTCTTGGCTATTTACTCACGAACAAGTTCGGATTAGATGGATACAGTGCGCTCTGTCTTGAGTGTGACACTAGATTAAGGATTGGATGGGGAGAGGAAACACAATGCACGTTTTTTGCACAGAGCCCTTTGTTCCTTTTCTCTCTATTGTCAGGGTATTTTTAGTTAAGAGCGAGGAAGTGGGAATGGGACGATGGGAGATGAGATCTACTTGAGCACTTACTCGCCCAAGAGTGCCCAGGAATGAATTTCCTCCAGATCAGGCCTCACAGCAGATCTGCAGTCCGATGAAGGGATTCGGAAGAGCCGGAGTAGTGGAGGGACGACGAGTCCTGATCTATTTATTCCGAACACGTCTGCGAATCCTTGGCCCTCTTCTGCACTCTCTCTCTCTGTCTGGATGATAATGAGTGAAGGGATTGTGCTGACAATTGGGAAGATGTGCGGGACGAGGAGATGCGAGGGAATGGACAGAGTTGAGTGTCGGAGGCGGGGCGGGGCGGCGGGACGAGGTGCGTGTGGATTGGGAGGGAGGCGGGCGGGGCGGCGCGAGAACAATGTCTTTTGTGTGGGAGGGAGAACAATGCGGAAAAGTTCTTTTGTCATCGGCGACTGAGTCGGACGGAGTGAGGTGGGAGCCTCCGCCTCTCCTGCTCCTCAGCCCTCCAACCGGAACTCGGAGAACACAATGGAGCGACTCCTACAAAGACTACTCTCGCACACAATGCCCCAATAGACTCACCAGCCAGGGCCACACCAAACCAACACTCCCACACACCAAAGCATTCTCCTGTTTACCAACACTCGCTCTCTCCCTCTCTCCGCCGTTTAGTCCTCTCTCTCTCTCTATCTCTCTCCATATCCCAATTCCCACCTCCACGCACGCACCCACCTCACACAATTCGACATTTGCATTACACAGACCGTTACTGCCACATCATATTATATCCCTGATCTAATGTGAGGAACAAGAACGGAATGTGCACATCAACTAAGACAATGCCTAAATTACAAATCAACATTTTTTTGGAAGCTAGCCCGTCTCAACTATCCCCGCTGCAGACTGCAGACCCATAGGCACATTCTTAGTTACCAAGATTCCAAGACTTAAAAGATACCTCTCATTCCACTCGCTGTAGGTATGCACGGACAATGAGCCATCAAAGTCATCCAATTAAATGTCATTCTGATGACAATATTTTTGTCATTTAGATGTAATTCATTAAACTGCATTAAAAAGTATTTTCTCACGAGTCGTGAGGCAGAGATTCATGTCTACCAATAACCCATCACATTTTGTAGAGGGCTTTGCAACGATAATTACTTCATGGGTTAATATTTAAATGCCAGAGGAAGAAGAAAGTCTTTAGTTGGCATTGCCAATTTGGCGAATGTAAAGTCTGTGGGATTCGCAACAGGAAAGAGATAGAGCCGGGCAGGAGTGTGCGGGAAGAATGCGTGGAGGGACTTGGAAGGAAAGGACGGGAGAAACCGAGCACCGGCCTCACCTCCTTTCCATCTTCACTGTGAATGAGCCCAAGTCCCAATCCGCATGACTAGCCAGGAGACACAGACGACACATGCACATCCTGTGCACATACACAAACAGATCGATAGACAGAGCAGCGGGCACTCTTCACTCTCCTCATCATCATTATTATCATTATCAGGACTATTGACCAGCTCCCTGGACAGAAGGCAAGAATCCCTTCCTCTCTGCACTGGACTCTTGATGCTCTTCAACGATGTCCCACCTCTCCGTCTCCGCACACTTTCTCTCTCCACACTACACATATCATTCCCAGACATTCTTTACAAGCTTTCACTTTATTGCACCCATCCAATTAGAAAAGAGAAAGTGATGGTCTGCACATTGTTCTCCCTAAACTCCATACGTCCGATGCACTTGTCCTTCAAGTACACACGTTAATTTCTTAAATCTCTTGCACATTGATTTCCCTACTTGAGCATTAGATTATATGTTTATATAGACTTATAGTAATTCTTCCACTAAGACTGAAGCTGCATAAAGGGTGCCCTTAACTAGTTCTTGCCGAAACAGAGTTAACAAAACCAAATATTGAAGAGAATAGCAGAAATAATAGCATTTTGTTAAATTATCGCTCGCTATCAGATTTCTATAACAAAATCAGGAGGAGAGGAATAAAACTCTAGTGGCATTCTCGAGTTCTTTCGTTCTGCTCAAACGCATTGTTTTCCATCCTCCGCATCTTCCAATTTCATTAATTGGCTATTGTACATGTTTGGAATTTGGAATCGAGGTTCAAGCAGTTGTTTTTAAAGGTTACTCAGTAAAATGGTGTCTACATTAGAAGTACGGGATTCTAGTTCGATATGAGAATCAAAAAATATTTGTTAAATCAAAAAATTATTTTTTTAAACCGTTTACTGGTTATAGGCTGGCAGTTTATCTATGTAAATATTTAATCTCTTCGTGGAAACTGACGAAATAATTATTTTGTATTATATTAAGCTAGTTATTTCTAGTCTGGTGTAGTAGTTGGTTTAGATGAGAAACAACCTTAACTTCATTTTGGGGAAAGCAGTCGAGGTAATAATCAACACCCAAGCCACACAGATCCAATATTAATACGATTCTGTTACCCAGCAGTTATGTAGATAAAACAATGTGTTGTAGGTTAATGGCGTCATTATCAGAATTTAATTTAAGAAGATTATTATGAATCTGGTTAAAATTGTGACGGATATAAAATTCAATAGTAATTTAATCAAAAATGTAGTGTACAATGAAACGGTAAATCATTATAGAGTTTCCAAATTAAAACACTTGCAATTTTTGTTAACCCCGGTACAAAAAATAAAAGTGAAAACTAGATGAAATCTTTCATAGCCAATTTCCCTCGAAAAATATTGGTAAATGTTTTAAAGCATATTTTTCAGAGTCCGATTGCAATAAAGAAATGGAATGGATTTCGAAAATATAGATATTGCGTAAATCGGTTTTCCTGGATGAAATATTGGGCAAGTAAAATGTGCCATCATTCCCCCTTGCAGTACACCATATCTTTGTACATACGAAACAAGGAACTGAACAAGAGAGAGTGAGTAATAAATGCAGTGAGAGTACTGCCACGCAAATTAAGAGCGTGAAGGGAATATTTGGAATTTTCCCGTGCTACTTGTACAAACGTACATTGTACATACGTAGCTGTGGTGAAGAGAGATTCGACGAAGAAGAGAACTACAATTCCACATCTATTTAATTGTGCCAGACTGGGAACGACGAATGGTCTAATCGGTGCAGGAGCTTGGGAGGGACTGTTTAATAAAAGAATTTCTCATAATAATAATGTTGATATAACTAGTCCACGGGAGGAGTATTACAGGTTTTGAAGTGTTTGGCTAGCATCAGAGAAATTATTAGCGCAGAAGGGCCTGTTAGTTCGTTATGTGGCATGACTTGCTTCTAATTTTTGCTTCAATCCTCCTTCAACTACTTGATATAGCCATAATTCAGATGCGAACCTGTCATACAGAATATCATGGCATAATTCGAGCATATGGAGATATAGAACTGACAAATAAATAGTAAGTAGCGTGCATATTTATGATTAAAGAGTCTCAATTGTGGGCATTAACAGGAGTGGAATAATAATAAATACATCCAAATATTGTGTGTTTGAATTGTAGCTGAAAGAATAAAGGAGCTGAAGTAGCAACTACCCCTCATTCATCCAAGAGGAGGCAGAAAGTCAGTGCCTGATAAACACACAAAGCAAGTGGATGGGCAAGAACAACTCTCAGCTAACGAATTAATAATAATATCTACATACACGCGTAGAAGTTGAAGAGATTTATTGGAGTCAGCCAGCACCAGGAATATCCTCATTTCAACAACACTCAATTTCTCTCCCCACTCCCTTGCGCTCATTTAAAATTTAATTAAAAAGACATAAGTAGTCGATCATTTATAGAGTAAAGGCACAGTCAGCTATCCATGCACCAATTACAGAATGTAGCTACAGCAGAATCAAATGAATTATGCACGTCGACCACTGCACTAGCGTCTCATTGTGACAGACGTAAAAGGATCACCTTAAAAGGGATAAAAATTGATTACTTCCAATTTGACTTCCTAACTCCCATCTCTCTAACATAATACAACACTATATGCATGCACTAGGGTCAGCTCTGAAAATATCTTCCTAGATATTTTGTGTCGTGTTCCTCGTCCTCCCTCGTTCTATTGTGCTAGGGATCACTAGGTTCGGTTTCTTACATAGTACTTCCCTTTTTCGTCTAAAGTATTTACGCTCTTGAGATATTTTGAGTTGCTTATGACGGTGATGACCACGAAACATTAGCAACATCATAATAAAGTCTATCTACGACACAGTTACATCAATTCGTAGAAGTCAACTCCCGACGTTGAACTCTAGAACGCGCATCAGAGAAAAATCAGACGAAGTTATTGCACATCTATGAACTGAAATGTACACAGGCAGATGTTGATGTTGACAAGACTGACAGAACCAACCGCCAATGCCAATAGCATAGCATTCGACTTTGATATAAACTTACACTAAAGGAACGTTTGTACTACTAAATGTTCATGTTACAATTACGTCAAAATGCTGATCGGTGCTGTCCCTGAGACCGAGACGTCTATGAGATTTCTATTGGCAATCTATCTTGCATAATTTCTGCAAATATTAATAGCCAACTGAAAACTGAGACTATTAAATGCCTGCACACAACTTGAATAAAAAGTGAAAATCCCAGAAGACAGTGCAACACATTGCTTATGTAAGACGAGTGCATATCATGAGCAATTCAACTATCCGTGTGCGTGGGTCTGTCTTGTACTTACAACTGATTCCAAGACTCTTCAACTTCATGTTTCTCTCAGCTAATTCGTATTTAGTTCCGAGTGCAACAATTTATAATTCTTCTTAGTGTCTCGATCATTTCAAAGGATAATAATGACATTATAATATTGTAACTACTCATTTAAATTAGTAAAGAGTCAGTGACTTATTCATACCTGCTGACCTATGTATTACCCCTATGAGAAGCAGCGCCTGCATCATTTCTGCTAATGGGTACGAAAGGCTTTTACAGGGTCAAACAAAAGGATGCACTTAAATTAACATATGAAATTTCCATAACAATCAGACGTCTTTAGCAGTGAACCAATCAAGGGGGAACTAAATAAATATGTAACTCTAGATGTAATAGGTATCATCTGATAATTATTGTTAATTCTGAATAGAAGCGAACTTGATTATTTACATTATAATTGTTCGGCCGTTAACATTTTCAAACAAAAAAATAATAATGAAAAGAGTAAAGGCAATGCATAACTGATGTAAGTACTAATAGCAGATTACTAATGATAGCAAATGCATTTTATGAAAATGATGAAAGCAGTTCATAATTCAGTTGTCCCCAAATTCTTATCATAAAAGACAACAAAGGAGTCACGCTTAAATCCAAAAATTGTATTGAAATCCATGAGAACCAAATTGAAGGGGTTGGTTAACAAAAACATTCTCTAGAGTCTGCAAAAAATATTTTATTGATTAGGCTATTAGTGTTTTATTGAAAGTGGCGGAGAATTTGGAATGATAATCAGAGCCAAGGGACTGAATATTTGGCCTCCAAATGAAAAGGTATTTTGTAGGAGACCCTGTACTGAGAAGGAAAGTGCGTCTGGAGCTCGCTCCGTCTTGTTTGATTAGTAGGTGGTTGATGAGAGAGTGAATGTTGAGTGAGTGTCTTCCTTGAGTCGTTTGTGAGGAAAGAGAGTGAGTGAGTCCCCTCTACTTTACACATACCATTTGACTTGTCTTTCTCATTAGAGAATAATTTAATCGTTCATGCCAATTAGCAGACTAAGTTTCACTCTCCTTTGACCCTCCACTTCACTCCACTCACTTCCCTCGCATTACCAAACGACTCACAACAGTCACTTCACTCCACACTCTTCTAAGACATGGCCAGAACATGCTCCAGTTCAAACACAACTCATTCAGTCCCAGGCATCAGGAAATTACTACAAAACGGCAAACATTTTTCTGGAAATCTGACGCTTAAAGCTGTGTCCGGGAATTGATTTCAATTGACAGCATTTTTCGACTATTTTAGAATCAATTTCCGTTTTAAGGACAAATTTCTAATAGCGAACGGTATAATAAATGCGATTTAATGAAGTGTATTAATGATACTTTTCCATATTTATTTATCCTATTGAAATTTACAGCTTAGAGGAATTTTCTCATTCTCTGGCTTTTGTAGCTTTTGTAGGTGTTTTGAAGTCAAAATTTTGGTAAGTGAACACGTAGAAAGAGTGGGTCGGATGTCAAAGTCCCATTCTGACACATTACAAAAATCTTTTTCGTCGCTCTCTTTACCTCTTCACTAAAAAGGCTTACGTGTACGCGTTTGTTTGTGTTCACGTTGGTTCTACTGCTATATAAATATGAATGCCGTCACACGGAGTTGGACTTGAATCAATAATTGACATTTTCCTCTCCTGTGAATCTCTGGCTCCCTGGAAACTCCTCTCCTCTTATCTACTACACAAACACAATCATCTGCAAAAGCGATAAGATCATGGCGCTGTGTCAGGGCAATGGAATGGGAGGATGTCACCACTTTTGTTCATTTGCATTGACAATGAAGCAAGGACAATTGAATATCGGCGACAGAATCAAGAACGTGCGCCTGCATTCGCTACGCTTTGACGACAAACAACTTTGGCCAAGAATGAAGGGATTACAGTGGAAAGCAATGGACAGACAGTAAACTATCTGCGCGACTTTTAAAATATAAGAATTTCCAGAAGCCATTCTATTCTTACATTTTTCTTGCATTGGAAAAAATCCTCGTCGCAATGTACATGAATGTATATACCAGTGGAGATTGAATTTATGCAAATGTAAACTAGCCGCTAAAGTCCTAGTTCTTTTCTGCGAAAAAATGTTGGTAAGTCATCGGACGGAATTTGGAAAGTTTGAAAAATGAGTTGTAAACAATGCGAAGAGTCTAGTGGGATGAGTTGAGATTGTGGCTGGGATGTGGAGGAATTGAGATGTCTGGTTGGGAGAAAGTGTTGGTAAGTAATTGAGAATGTTTTGGGTGCGGAGAAAGGAGAGGAGGTTGGAGGGAATAGTTGAAGGTGGTCGGTGGGGAATCGACTGTTAATCTGTAAATTGGGAAGATTTAGCTTGGCGTGCCCCTCCCCGCCCCACCGCCCGTGCTCACCTTCATTGATTTTCGTGGCTGGAAGGAAAAAGGGATGGATGGATGGAGATTCTTGCAGACTGTGAATAGTCTGGAGGAGCTGGAGTGAAGAGCGGAGCAGGGACGAGATGTGTGAGCTATGCACAGATAGCTCGACTCATTAATAAAGTCAGTTACTAGATTAAAAGTAGCGAAAGGGCCAAAAATACAAAACGGAGTTTGAATGAGGACGAGAGAAAGGAAAGAAGAAAGGCGACTACCCGTTCCTTTTCTTCTTTCCAGCACTCGGAGCGAAACTCGGCAGTTGCCTTCTCCTCCAGGTTCCCTCATAATTGGAGGCAAATGTAATCAAGTGCTTGGCCTCCTCTCTCGCTCGCTCTCTCCAGCCATTCTCTCCTTTTATTAGCGGGACTCGCTCCGAAGGTGCCTACTACCCGACTCCCTCCTCCAACTCCGAGAAGAAGACGAAAAGTCGAAGAAGAGCCACACTCCGCAGCCTGCTCCTCTCTCATCTCATCTCATCTCTCTCTCTCTCTCTCTCTCCTCATCGGCAAAGGAACACAAAAGGAGAAAAGAAAGAAAGAGGAAATAAAAGAGTGAGGGAAGAGCGAGGAAGGGAAAGGAAGAAAGGACAAACACGAACCACTCGTGCAGAAGTATTTAATTCCTCTGTGAGCTGAGTTGAGGGACTGCGCCCGCCCCACCCCCACCCACCCCTCCTATTTACGCCAAACAAGGAAGGAGCCCACCCAAGGCCCTTCTTGCCCACCTTCTTCGCTCTCCGACGACACTCGCCAGAATCCAGTCCGTGTGTCCTTGTTGTTGCAACGACCTGCGAGGTGGACGGAGAGAATGGGATGTCGGCAGAGACGTGATTGATCGCCTCCCTTCCTCCTTCCCACCGAATGAGATGATACAGATCCTTGATTAGCTGCTACGCTACTACATTCCTTCTCCACGTAGCCAGCTCATCTCATTCACCTGCTCTCAACAGACTTACTCCGATCCCGCCACCATACCAATCACAAAGCACACTGCATGAAATTCACAAATTAATTCCGCAAGGCCCGAATATCTCCTAGGCACTCGCAATCCGCACGGGCAGAAGGAGAGAACCCTAAAATGAAGATATGACTAAGAGGAAACCCAGACTGAATGTGACTGAAGAGCATATGTTGATATTCCTAGATCAGTCAGTATAGTGCAAGCAATTCGAAGTAGATGAATTATATGCTAGTAGATGCAGAAAAGTAGATCTCTTGCGTGGAATGCCGATAATTGAGATTGCATATCTAATATTAAAGGCTTAAAGGATATCCATTTGTACTTTCTGTTTTTATTGTTAGTCATTCCAAGAAAAGTTCAAATAGATCCTTGCTATTTCATTTGTTTGGAGTGCATGTCATGGCACACTACTGAAGTGTGTTATAGTGCACTACATATTATGCGCATCTCCTAGCTCACTTTCTCCAAAGCCAGTTTTAATAATTTCTCCTAGCGACTACCTGCAACAACGGAGTTGGACTGATCAGGATCAGGGCCCAAGCAAGTCGGCAATAATATGGGCTCACCGCAACCGAGGTTGCCGCGAACCAAAAGTATTAGGTACGTTGTTGATCAGTTAATTAATGAGTAGCTAGCTGATGCCATGTAAATATTTATTGGAGAAAGCACGCGTAGAGGACAGGGAGCTGATTTATAATTACATCCGAACTTATTATCTATCTGTTCACCTGAATGCAGCAGGGCTGCTTCGTAGCTAGCGAAGACTTAGCAGGGCATTGGCGCCTGCTGAGATTTCTCTCGAGGCTAGTACGAATGATCTTTGAAGCGCCCATCCCCGCATCTATTTGAATTGAGGGAATTAGAGACTACGTATCCGTGGCTCATGTAAGTATACAGATTACATTGGATCTCGATGTGTGTGGATGGTGGCCACGTAGAAGTGATGTGAGTGTAGGGCAGGTGACACCAGGAAATCGGCTCGATGTGTATTTGTTAATTTAATATCTGGCTATTAGTGGTAATGGGAAAGTTGTGTGCGGCTCTTGCCGGCTCCTATTATTATTGGAGACTGAATAATAAATAGTAATCAGGATGAGCAAGTAGATGGGTTGAGAGTGAGAGTGCAGGGAGAGGAAGGAGGAATCCAATTAGCCAAATCAAATAGCCGGAGACAATTAGTTAGGTGGGAGTGGATTGATGTATCTGCGGGAAGATGATGTGTGGCGGCTGGAGCTGGCAAGGCACTGGAGAGTAGAACCGAGCCAAGATCACATCCCAATTCAAATGGATCAAGTGCACGTCCAATTCTGTCTATCCGAATTTGGGTGTTACAGTGACGGTCGGAAGATCTATGTGGCTGGCGAGTCAACAGTAATTTCCTTCGAATCTACACTCCTCGGGCCATTTCCCTCATTTCCTCGCTATTTATACACAACTGCCCGTAATACACTTATCTAGTTAGCCACGCATGACGCATATCAAGTCCTGCAACTTCTCCAGCACTACACGCGACATCATTCCACGGCCTGTGTCTTAATTAACAGGGCAACCAAGCAGAGAGGTCCCTTCCATAGGTAGTCAAGTACCTGTGAACCTTAACCCTTGCATCCCCTTCCCTCATCAAAATCTCCGTCTGTACTGCTCTCATACGGAACCAATATTATTTGCAGTTCTTCTTTCTCATAAATTAATCCTAGTTGTAAACATATTCTACAAAAAATATTGTAACAATTATTGCCTTTGCACTAATATGCATTCGACCGTTTCCTACTAAGACAATGGTCATTTCATGGCGTTTAGTTAACAGCGTGAATGCTGCTTAGCTTCTGGCTTAAAAGCTTTATTTTATCCAGGGCTACATAATCACTATTGTTCCCTTAAGCCATACTGCATGATTATGTAACCTGGGTAAAAAACTGGTGTCCATCGAAAGCCTAGCATCTGACCACACTGAAAATGCTGTCATGGCAATAAGTCATATAGTAGCAGTTTTGTACTCTTAATAAATCCTTCATATCATAATGCTTTCTGATCAGTAATAGTCAAGTCAATTCATTGGCAGCATATTTCTCGAAAACAATTCCAAGTATTATTTTGTAGGGATAGGGAATGAAAAGTATAGGGATGGGAATAGAAGGAGAGAGCAATGAAAAATGCTTTGCATGCCCTGTGGTATTTGACATCAATCCGCTAAGCATCTATTCACAAGTACAAAGAAATTCTCGAAACTCCCTAATTTTTTGAACCGAAAACATAGCAAAATGATGAAAGAAGTGGAATTTAATTGCTTTTCCAGTTTTCTTTGTAAGACAATAAATACTAACCCTTCAATCAATCCAGTCCAGGTCCTGGCTAAAGTGTTCACCTTGCAGCACAGAATCAAATGCTCTCATCAAGTCCAAAGCTGTGGATTTGTTATGGATACAAGGGTACCTCGACGAATTTCCAGGAACCTCAGCCAGAATGGTAAACTGATTGTCAGAAGAGTGATAGGGTGGGTATCTATTGAAATCCCATTCATGGCGGAGGTTATTTTCATCAGCGTCTGGATATTGTGTCGTCGTCTTGTCACCGTCGTCGCCTGTCTCTTTCCACGTAAATGGAAAAGAAGGTTTTGGGGACGAGGAAACTTTGGCCATTCTTTATCAACCTCCATTCCCGTCATCCTCATCCTCCCCAAATTACGATGCATTAATGTAGTGTGAATGTGAAAGGACATGTCACAGGTACAGGCTCTTCCATCCTGTCTGTCACTCTCTAAATCTCAACTGAACTGTGCTCTCGGAATCTGCACTCTTCTATTATGTCAGTGCGGATGAGGTCTCGGGATCAAGGCAGGGAACAAAAAAATCAACCTTTTAACATAAAATTCCAACATAGGAACTTATCTAAAAACTCATTTTGTTATTTCTCTAAAAATAAAATCAAAGTCAATATAGGGAAAGTGACGGGCAAAAATTGTGCCAAATGATTAAAACACGAAAATGTTTTTATAACCAATCGAATCTCAATATAATCTCAATATGAGACAAAAGACAAGGCGGATCAGTCCATTGACTATTACTTTGCTGAAAGATGTCTAATGCGAAAAGAAAAATAGTGAGTTGAATGAGCTTCCCTAAAATTTGAAAGCTTTGGGTTTTTAAGGGGAAGTAAATAACTTTTTTTGGAGAAAGGATGAAAATGGATATTTGTGTTCCCTGGAAGAAGGCGAGTGGCAGAGGTAGGTGGTGTCGGTAGGCATTGTGTGCTAATGTCGTTGTGTGAGAGCGACAGAAGTGAAGACGGCGGCGGTGATTATGTATTCGGTGGTAGGCAGAGAGGCCTGGTGAGGCTCGGCGAGGAACGATTGTGTTCATTGAGGCTTCTCGGCCCAAATAACGTCACGGAGTGATGGCTTCGCTCCTTGGCTTCGCTTCGCCTCTTTCCAACTGATTCAAATGTTTGTCAATAGAATTCCGTAATGTTGCAAGTCATTAATCATTCCAGGTCTTTCCTCTTCCATTCACTCACTCCGCTCCCTGCTCTGGAGCCTGGATCCTCCGCATTCAACTTCAACGTCCCTACCAGCCTCGCTACTAACTTCCTATCCTACCTACTTACCCGCACTTGTACTCTCCGCACTCGCCTACCTCCTCATATATAATATATTTAGCCATTGTGTTTATTTACTCTCTCCGTCGACTTGTCTCTCCTGCCTTGTCCCCATCCATCCGACCCTATTATCATCCTCTGTGACACCCTGTAGTACCCAATGCATTACATCCAGTCACCATCCCGTCTCAAACCCGAATGCCATCTTCTGTAATAAGCCATTGTAACACATGGGTCTAACAAAGTACCGAAAGCATTATCATCAAACGTGGCTGCACGATTTGTCCATTTTTACACTTTTACAACATTTGAATGAATTATCTCAATTCAATTTGGGCAAAATAATGTTTTAAATTTTTTGTTGTATGGAGACTCAATGTTGAGATCAAATGTGGGAGAGTCCTATTGATCCCCATTTTCAATAATTGTTGCTTCAAGAACACATTTACAAATGAACCGATTATCATAATCCATTGAGGAGGAAGTGGATTAAAATGAAGTAGGTACCCCTGTGTAGGAGTGTCCGATTTTCAATACGCCGTTTTACTGCAAGAACACATGTACAAAATTTGAATCCATCATCTTTATCCGTTCATGAGTTGTCAAATATGGACAAAGCAGGCCGACAAAACATTCACAGAAAATTGCTTCCGCATTCCACAACTTAATAAAGAGGCTTAGAAAAAGGCTAGAGCAAGATAAAAAATAAACACTTTTTAAAAAATCTTTTCAGGTCCATTTCATTTTCTAAATTATTCCAAAACATATTTTTACAATTCCATCATTCGTGTTTAATTTATCATTAGTAAATTAAGTCCTGTGCACAGAGTGTCTTAAAATAATACTTTTCGAATGTTAAAAATACGAACACTATTGTATCTGTAACCATAGTTTGCCAAGTTATGAAATGCGAGCGATGACTTTAATAAACATTCGATGCGTAATAGTAAGGCGGCATGACACTGTTGTGTTTCGCTTGGAATAAATATTGATAATTAAAAAGGAGATAAAAACTGATCTCTGAAGACGGAGTTTAGTGAATGTCAGTGATAAATAGGAGGAAGAGTGAGTGAGTGGCACTAGGAAAGTAAATGGACGGTTTTTGATGTCTAAGTAGACGCTTTGCATAGGATGAGACGATGAGAGAGTAAGTGGGTAGTGAAGTTGAGATTTGCAGAAAAAGGGAGTTTAACGTGCACTGGAGTGGCAACGTCCCAATGATGGCACTCCCTTCGGACAATGCTTGATTGACAATGGGCCATGATTCAGCACGTCGTCGTCATCACCTCACAGCCGCACAACAACAAAGAACTACATGACCAAATACTAATCTCATAAGTTGATGATTTTCTGTACACTCTGACGACGACACTTAATCCTATCCGACACTCCTTATCTCTCTCTCACTCAACGCCTCGTTAGCAATCCGCTTCACACGATTCTCCCTTAAAGTAAATCATGTAATCATAACTCCTAGAGCACCATTGTTATTATTCCACAGGATTGGTGCTCCTTTCCTCCTTCACAACACTATTCCCCCATCGACTCATGTCTCGATTAGTAAATTACAAATCAGACAATAGAACTTTGCCCATCAAAATTTTTGAGTTGAAATTGAAGCGGCTAGGTGAAAAATATTATCTTCGGGATTATATTTTGAAACACACGAAAATCCTCGATTAGATTTCAATGACTTTATTTACATTTAGTGTCTGCCGTTTAACGGAGGAGACTTCTCTAAAAGTTGAAATGGCTAGGAAATACTTCGCACGAACGAGTGTGTCTTGCATAGTCATCGCATCTGTGCTTTCCCTTCGTAGCCGTTCTATATATTTCTATTTATGCTGGCGAATTCTGGACATTGGAAAGGGAATGAAAAGCAGTTGAGACTTGAGACTGTCAATCAATCAGCGGATCCTTCTGTTCAGTTCCGCCGTCCACTCAACAGCAGCATTTCATTATACAAGAATTGTCATGTGGGTTTAGAGAATAATTTTATTCATCCATTCCTTGTGGACATGCAAATTAGTTCCACAGTCGGCATAAGATATAGGAGACTACCTGTCTGAGAGACGTTGCCAAAAGTTTAATTCAAATAAAGTTATAGTAGGTACTTATTCATTGTTTAAATCCAGCAGGACTTGTTATTTTTTAACGTGCCTCTTCTGGTCGCTAATACCAACACGGATGTCTGGGTTGTGTCGCCAAAAGTTGTCATGTGGCAGTAGAGGGGAAATGAGTGT
>JAAAYG020013241.1:0-22252 GCA_009936455.2 Tomocerus minor
ATTTGTCGAATCATGGCCAAAACCTTTTTTGTTTGTTCTTTCCAGTAAGATGGAGATGACCTCAGATTTTTGAAGACAGCGTAGCCTTCATCTTTCTTCACAAGATTCTCAATAAAACCTTGGGTTTTGATACTCCCGGCAGTAATTTTTTGTCCGCCCACCTTTTTGCGCATACAAATTTGAATTGCTTGGAAAAGTTTTTCATTAAAGGATCGTTTGAAGGAGTAAAGGATTTTGGTTGGTTGACATGCTCGGCGATCATATCTTCTTAATTCTGATTTAGTAATGTCTGTATATGATATTTTCAAATTTGCTTTAAAACTTCTTTCGATTCCACAATATATAGTTGGAAACGATAGTACTTCAGCTTGTAAGTCACGATTTATAGCCATTGGAGTTTTTCCTTCTCCTGGAGCTATTCGGATACCGGAAAAGTCGTTTTCACGAAAAATTAGTGTTTCCTCTGCTCCTAAATTTGGTGTATCTATTTGCTCGTCACTGTTTTCAGTGTTTACTTGAGTATTACCTGAAAAAATTAAAGAAATAATATTTTAAGCTAAATATTTATGGTTTTATTTAATGTATCTAGAGTATAAAATTATGTCGGAATTATACTTATAACTTCTTACTGTTTGGATTTACTGCTTTAATTAGCAAAAAAGCAAAAGGTTAAAAAATTAGTTAAGTACCATCTGAAATATTTTCGGTTGCTGATGAGTCCTCGGTGGTAAAACTTTCTGTTTGATCTATAATATAAATCACAATTTTACGTAAAATATTACAATAATTTTAAGATTATTAGAAAATAGAACTCGGATGATATAGTAATAAAGCTGACCAAAGTGTTTACCTCCATTATGGTAGTTATCATCGGACAATAAAGGTTCTTCGTTGCCGGAGCAAATGAATTTCATAACATCTCCTGAAATTAGAAATAGCTTTAGATATAAAATTGACTTGTAGTAGTAAAAAGCTTTATGTAAGGAGTATTAATTTGCTGTTCCTTACCTTCTTTGTAAAAACGCCAGTCGTCAGAAAGTATAACATTTTCGGTTTTGTAAAGATCAGTATTTAGTAGATATTTTGCAGCATTGTATACTCTTAAAGGTCGAACGGTTTCGTGCATATAGGGAACCTTGTAATGCATTCGTCTCATTAATTGGACTTGGATAGTTGAAGTCTGATCAAAATGCCTTGGCAGCACCTGTGCAGAAATATTCAAGTCGTTTTCCACATTCACTACATTTCCCCGTAGGAGGGACTGTCGTTCAGCTCCAAGAAGTCGTATTTGCATGAAGGGTATTCTGAGGGCTACTAGTCTTTCTTCCAAAGGAGATAAACCCTACGTATATTCAATAATTAGAATTAATACGTAAAATGTGTCTATCATTAATTAGTGTTTAAAACAAAATCTGCAAAACAAATAAACTTTTCGTGAAAATACCTTTAATTCGTCTGGAATGATGGGAAAGTCGAATCCATTTGATAAAGCTAGCCTAGGGATTCGTTTGCGATTTACAGTTGCTTTGCACGTACTACATAAGCAGTGCACTTGTTGTTGGACGTGCAAAATAGATTGTATGAAATTATTCTGGTAGCTAAGATAATCTTCTGAAATAGTGGCACAGGAGTTTTTGTGTAACATCTTTTTAATGCCATCTTCTGATATAGGTGAAACAGATTCTTTGTAAAACAAACCGCCACAACAGGAGCAAATGTTCGATGGTGCCAATCGTATTTTCTCGTCATATTTTGTTCTTAAATAATCATAATTGGAATTATTTGTTTTTCTCTTTTTTGCGTGGAGTTCAGTGTCGACAAGTTGTTCAGATAAACGAAAGCTAGGAGTTTTTCTTTTTTGTTTCTTTGCAACAGCATTTCTGGCATTCTCAAGCAAACGTATTTCGGGATTCTGTCTAGCTACGGTATGGGCTTCTTTATCTCTTTTTTTCTCAGGTGTACGCAACACTGGATCTTTCCTTGCCATTTTGTGAGCTTCCGTGTTTGCTTCCTGTTCTACCGCCCGGCGAATGGGATCTTGTCTCGCTAATGCATGGGCTGAAGAATCTCTAATTTTCTCAGGTGTACGCAACACTGGATCTTTCCTTGCCATTTTGTGAGCTTCCGTGTTTGCTTCCTGTTCTACCGCACGGCGAATTGGATCTTGTCTCGCTAATGCATGGGCTGAAGCATCTCTAATTTTCTCAGGTGTACGGAACACTGGATCTTTCCTTGCCCTTCTGTGAGCCTCAGTATCTGCTTCCTGTTCTGCAGCCCGGCGAATGGGATTTTGTCTCGTTAATGTACGGGCTGAAGCGTCTCTACTTTTCTCAGATGTATGCAACACTGGATCTTTCCTTGCCATTTTGTGAGCTTCCGTGTTTGCTTCCTGTTCTACCGCACGGCGAATGGGATCTTGTCTCGCTAATGCATGGGCTGAAGCATCTCTAATTTTCTCAGTTGTACGGAACACTGGATCGTTCCTTGCCCTTCTGTGAGCCTCAGTATCTGCTTCCTGTTCTGCAGCCCGGCGAATGGGATCTTGTCTCGTTAATGTACGGGCTGAAGCGTCTCTACTTTTCTCAGATGTACGCAACACTGGATCTTTCCTTGCCATTTTGTGAGCTTCAGTGTTTGCTTCTTGTTCTACCGCCCGGCGAAGGGGATCTTGTCTCGTTAATGCACGAGCTGCAGCATCTCTAATTTTCTCAGGTGTACGGAACACTGGATCGTTCCTTGCCCTTCTGTGAGCCTCAGTATCTGCTTCCTGTTCTGCCGCCCGGCGAATGGGGTTTTGTCTAGCAGCTGCCATCCTACTGCGGTTTTGTTTTTGTCTCTGAAGGTCGCTTTTCTTTTTCAGCTTAGGCATTATTAGGTCAATATTGGATAAAACGGCTGTTAAAATAAAAAATTGCAGTCAATCAACCCTTAAATAATATCAAGGGATACATCATGGCTAATTAGTGGTACAAATACTAGTTTATGCACATTCAAATGTAACTGTTGATGGAATTGCTAATGAAATCAGTATCTTTATCTTAAAATATTGGCTGATATCCAGAGTGCTAAGGATTTTTTCCAGCAGAAGGGAGAAACAATACAGCATAAAATACAATAACAGAGAAAATTATATTTCAATTAATCAGAACAAAATCCTACAATTGTTACATTATCTTCACGAATCACGGTGTTGTAGATTTTGGGGGCAAGAATACTTCAGGTAAGTTATGCAGTATCCATCAGAAAGGAAATCCGATTCTCTTTTAGTGTATTATAACGGAAAATCAAAAAGTTTACCTGATGTGATAATGTTAATCCTTGGTGTTAGAAATTGTTCTTGATAAAGTCAGTGCTTCGTAATTTTACGTAAAATTTTATTCCAAATCTGAGAAACAGGATGAATGACTTCTCTGCTCAAGAGTTAACACTGCTCCAACTGCTGCAAACTCACAGTCACCGTCGCAGACTAAACCCAAACCAAACCACTAAAGCCTCCGCTCAGTAGCGCTTGCGTCGGCAGCACACTCTATGCATACTAGCAATGCATTAACATTATAAAAGCCCAGCGAGTATGATCTAGTTTGTGCACGCTCAAATGAGGCCGCTGATGGAATTGCTAATCAAATCAATATTCTTATCCATCTTATACAGTATAAAATAAATAACTGAGAAAATTATTTTTCAATTAATCAGAACAAAATCCTACAATTGTTACAATATCTTCACGAATAACAGTGTTGTAGATTTTAGGGCAAGGATACTGCAGGTAAGTTATACAGTACCCATCACAAATGAAATGTGATTCTATTTTAGTGTATTATAACGCAAAAATCGAAACGTTTGCCCGATGCGATAATGCTAATCCTTGGTGTAGTAAACAGATATACAAAGCAATTCCTTTGACTTTTGTATATTCTCTGCAATGCACTGCCTGCCTGCCCGCCATTCGTGTTTTACGTTTATCGCCCAACCTTTCATATTTTATTTGTTGGTGGATGCGGATAGGTACAGTGCTGCAAAAAGTAGCAAGAACCTGTGAAGCAGACTGCAGTTTATCTTTGGGCTCCGCGTGCATGTTGTTGATTACCTAGTCTGTGAGCGCACTAACGCTCACACTAAATTAACTAATTCAAGATTACATGCATTTTGTAGGCTCCGTTGACATCCCATTACTCCAAAACGGGTGTTCCAATTTATCTCATCTTTAATCTCATTCTTACATTTTATCTCTAAAAGACCCTCAGAAAGTTTGAACGAATTATCCCTTTTCGTTTTTGAGTTATCTTTCGCACAGACAGACGGACAGACAGACAGACGGACAGACAGACAGACGGACAGACGGACAGACGGACAGACTCGGCATCCTTATAAAGTAGCGATTCCGCTACTTAATAAGTATACTCCGTCAGTTAACGTAAGACAGCTTAAATATATTTGCCTTCTAAACATTCCGAGTAACACACAAGTTACGAGTAGAGACAGGCAGTAAAGCCGCTTTATACTTTATTGAAAATAAGGAAGGCTGTAAAATGAAAAACTCTCGAGGTATTGCTTCCTAAAGGGAAGGGATGACCAGTCAGCCTTGTATAATAAATCGACTTGTTTCCGTGAGACAACACTAACAAAACACAGTAGCCGGAACAGAAATACAGAGAAGATACATTCTTGCCGAAAATAAAAAGCCTATTCAATTCCGTGAAAAGTATCTCACATGACAAACTAAGCCACTGCACTTTGCTATGTGACCGCCCTGGCCGTGCAAGACTATATTATTATGTCTGAACTGAACTATCTCAAGTACTCACTAGAGTATGATAAAGACTGGTCACGCTGTCAATTCACAGAAAATAAAATAGAAGCTATACATTTGTAGCTTTCCCCTTCAGGTTTCCAAAAATGTTTGTTGTTATTTCGGTGTGCGAAACCAAAAACCATGCAATTATGTAAGTACCTAACTTACTATCAATATAATTAAATTCTGTACCTGGTACAATTCACAGCTCATACATCCATCTGTAGTATGCAAAAACAATTAATTAATTATCTGATGGGCTTCTCCACTAAGTTCCACGTACGTTAATCAATCTATTTTAAATTGTGAACCAACGTGTTTGGATAAGTCTTGAACTGATACTGAATAATATATACCCCAGTATGCAGTATAGTATATGTCATTGCCAGCTAAGTCAGGACAAAAAACAAGTAGCTGCTGCCATTGTCAGTAACGCGTAAAATTTGGTCCTGGAGCAGCGTTACATTGGCATTTCAACAAAAAAGAGATCGTAACCTTCTATACAACTTCTAACTATACAGTCGCAGTCGTATCCTTATACACAAAAATAGCTTGATCACCAATTCCTGCTTTAAGCCGCCTAGGTTGAGTAGCACTACAATGAGCATACAATGAGCTAAATAAATAGCCGAAAGAGGACAGTTTTACGGAACAGTTCCCAAAACGTAGTACCAGAGTACCAGTACTACATTTTCTTGGCAAAATTGCTAAATATATAAGCTGCATATTTGTGAGTGTGACAGGCAGAGGGAGCAGATTTGAATATTCTTAACAATTTTATATATGTTCAATTTCTTGATTCCGTGTGGCAATAACTTAGCAGAAAATCAAATGAACAGTATTGACTAAACAGATAAAATGCCAAACCTTTCTGTCTTCTGGTGAAGAATATTTTTTTCAATAACTGTCAATAAAATCCAAAGGTTAGAAATGCCATTCTTGACATACCTAATTCATTACATTTGACTGTTTCAGTATCTGAGCAAAGACTGAACAGGGTCCTAGTAATAAAGTTAGTAGCTATCTGGATTGTTATCTTCGTCTAGGATACATGCATGTTCTTGATTCAGTGTAAGAGGAAAGGGTAGACTGAGGCCTGAGCGAATGTAAGACGAGTGTCCTTATAAGTTACGTTTATTGCATGATTGGATGTATAAGAGAAGTTGGAAGTTGGCGGGTATCTAAAGGGTGGCTATTAGAGGATCCTAGTAAATATCTTGGTCAGAGCAGAGGAGGTCGGAGTATGAAAGGCGCCGAGGAAGTTTAATACTTTGCAAAATGACTGAGAAAGTAGTTAGTCCATCATTAAACTATGCTTACGTCTCAAGGAGGACTAACTACTTCTAGGCCTCTTTAAATCTTGTCGCAGACTCTTTCACATCTAATGTTAGATCACATAATATAGCTAATGTTAGAATGTGTCTTGCTATACAGCACTACGATAAATAGTGACTATCTGTGTATGTACGCAGAATGTACATACATCTACACTTCTTGTACAATAGAGTCACAAAGAAGACCTTGTGCATTGATCAACATGGAAGAATAGTAGAGAAAAAGGGTGTAGGTCCAGATATGGTTTTGGGGAAGAAGAGAGCTATAAGTTTCTCTTATTGTGTCGACGAATAGAAAAGGGAAAGAGGAAGAGTGAAAATGATAGTGACAGTGACACTGTGCTCTGTGGTGGTTGGCTTCAAGATTGCCTCCCTCGCCTATCTCTTTTCTCTTCCTTTCTCTACAATTCAGTCGTTTGGCTTCGTTTCGCTTCACTCCGGTTTGTCAACTGACTCTTCCAAATGTAATCCTACTGGGTTTACAATCTCTAACTGATGTATTTATTCTATATTATGTAGCTACTACCTATTGTACAGGGCCTGAGTGCAAAAGTAGCTTCTTTTCAGCTTGTCATCTGAACTGTAACTGTAACTCCACTTTCTAATCTTCCACATTTCCATCTCTCTCTCTCTGTGTGTGTATAATGTATTTATATAGGCAGATATAGAAGGCGATGAGATGTACACATCTGAACTACATTAAATTAAAAGTCGAGACAGACAATGAAATGGCAAGAGGCTCTCCAGAAGGCCAAAACCCTCTCCCAATTCACATTTATAAGCTTCCTCGCATCCTCATCCAACTATATAACAATACTATATATTTACACTTGGCCAGGGTGATATCCCTGCTTTTGTGACTTCATTCATGAAATGAAAGGCTACACTTTCACTTTAATTTCTACTCTCTCTCTCTCTCTCTCTACTGCACTTCATTTTACTCTTTTAGTTTATTTTACTCAAGTTCCTACAGTCATTTCCCATCTCTGACTTAGCAAATTTCAGAATGCAACAAATTACGGGATTTTATCCTTAAGACCAGAACTATGAGCTACATACACTCTACGTCCTTATTATAGCTTACTAAACAGAAATTATTACAAAGGTCCTTCTGGCAATAGCTACACATAACCATTTTTAGAAGTTCTCATATACGCAGACATTTTCTCTTCACTTACATACATACATACATTATCTCCGCTATTCTAACATACATACATCTTTAATTATATCTATAACTCCATTATATCTATAATTCAATAGTTCGAAAACCCTTCCTTCTTTTTGTTAGCTATAGTTTTAGTGTTCCCGAGAAGTTTTTCGCAGATTTCAGCAGATTGGTCCAGAGAATGTAATTTACATTCCTAAGTTAATTACAATGAGTGCTTTTAGTATTTGTCAGTTTAATGTCAAACACTAATGCTATTACCACCTACATCAAATGACTTACAGATGAACTACATTGAATAATAATAAAGCATAGAATTCCACTACAGTCATACAATGTGAATTATTAATTTTCTGTCTTGTGACAATTTACTACCTCATGTAGTAGTCTTAGTGGATCTTTTCGTTTAGTATTAAAGCATGCAGCTGACATGTTGGAAATGAGTACTACTACTACACAATAAATGAGAAACATGTTTATTCGTAGAAATTTGAATTGAAAGCGTGAAGATGTTGAGGAAGCTGCGTGTGCTATGAAGTCTTCCATTAAATTCACATGACTAACTTATCAAAAAGTAGAGCAAAAACTTATTATTCTACTTAGAAAAGCATTAATGCCTTTTTATATTGAAAAAATCATGCGAATAATATATAGGAAAGGAACCCATCCTTAAAATTACCAATTCCTTTATACACACAATGCCAATTCTCGTCGAATTTAAATAGAATGAATGGAAGCAAATATAGTGCAAGTAGACACAGAAGCACAGCCGACAACAATACAAAAAGCACAGACGACTGACACGAAAGCAATATTCTAACAATATTCTCCTGTGCATTGCATTGCTTTTGTGTTATATGGTTGTGCAGTTCAGTGAGTAGTGCATAGAATGGCAGCTGAAATATGTGCGGAGTTCATAAGAAAAACTGTAGAAATGCAATAGCCGAAATATCTAGCGACGCGTAGCTTAATGCTTACATTTGCATGACAATTTGTATTTGCCAGTGAAAAAGCCATAAAGAACAAGAGAACGCAAAAATAAAACTTGTCTGCGTATTTCCGCACCGAAAGAATCCATTTGAAATGTAGAGAGCATCGTTACATGTCTTATGTTCTATCTTTTATCCCACAAAACCGAAAAGCTGAGCAAACCAGTCAAACCGCACAAACCAACCCACAAAACTCACAATCAAAATAATGGCATGGTCGGTAGTCTTTGCATGGTGGGCTAGGGCTATGTAGATCTACTACCTTGCTAAATAGTCTACATCCGAACATGTATATAAAGCCTACTTCCCTTTTGGCATCACGTACTCATACATATGCTATATAGCACTTGAAAGGATCTACAAAGCAAATAACAAATGTTAGCATAGCGTACGTTTACATTTTATCTCCGTCTGCACTACTAGGAAAAACACTAAAGCTCAACTCTCAAAGACAAAACAATAAAAAGAAACCACAGGCGTTTTAAGATTTTCAATTTAAGCATAGCAACTTTAGTTAAGTATGTAGTAGGTATTAGTAACCTGAAGAACTCGCTTAGGAAGATTCCTATCATCTTCCTCCGTGATTTGAGTCTCATACGTAGGTCTATCGAAAACCGGCGGATTGTCGTTCACATCTTTCACATGAATGACCACTGTTGTGGAATTTTCATTCTTGTTGTCCGAGGCGGAAAGTCGCAATTCATACTAATATACATTATACTTCATTGTAGTAAAATACAATACAAATAGATATCAACTATGCATTAGCCCATATACAAGCTACCCCATCATATAAGTACGAAAAGAAAGTAGTAACAGTAAGCATTATTGAAGAAACAATTCCCTCATTTTTTACACTTCCCACAAATTCTAGATTTGCTTATTATTCCCCTCTCCAACCACATTTCCAAACCTTTTTTCCCAAACTAATAATATTCCAATGATAACATAACATTAACATAACGTGGCATAACTGTTACACTAAAATAAAATCACCATATTCATATAATATTTTATAATAATGCCCGTGTATTATATAAGGAAAACTTATTTCTGTTTCACAGGAAGATGTTACATTTAACTGGCTATATATCCCTATATAGTCATAATCATCCAAGAGTTCTCTTTCTTTCGATTTATGCCTTATTAGCTCTTTTTCGTAATACAGTTACTCAAAATGTTCTTTCCAAACAAAAAACTTTTACTGGTCCAATGAAATTGGTCACATTGTTCTCTATTTATAGTGGTAATGATGTCCCTCCTTGTTGTTGCAAATATATAAGTATATCTGCGGGGAAAATAACGTTCAATTCACTTACCCGCTTTCTGGTTTCGTAATCGAGAGGACCAGCGACGTAAATCGCCCCGGTCATATTCTTCACAGCGAAAGCACCACCAGTATTACCCTTCGTGATTTCGTATCGAATTCGAGAAGCTGAAAAAACAAAACAAAAATATCATCAATAAATATATAGAGCTACATCACGAAATTTTTATATGTACATATAATAATATACTGCATATACATCGATAAGTATATAGCGAGAAAATATGCAAGTAACTATAACCCTTAAAATACTGCAGTAGAATCTAAATTCGCCAACTTGGAAAACTTTTCCCTGTTCTGCAACGAAAGTAAATTTGAATTATAATATATGCAGAACTAATTTTTCATATCTACTTATCTAGGCTGTATCCGTCCTTTAAAATTGGTATAGCTTGGAAAAATCTATATACATTTTTCCAAGCTATACCAATTTTAAAGGACTAGTTTGGAGTTTTGCACTAGTTTTTAGATTTGTGTGCTGTTGTATGAATAAGCTACTTGGGTATTGGTAGTTATGTAAGCTGATAAAATATGTTGTGTATATATTTGCTATCTCTCGGTTAGTTTGCTGCACATTTACCGCAATAAATTCTGTGTAATCTTCACCGTGACAGTGTTTGTTCAAAGCATCTGCGCTATAGTTGCAAAGGACAAGGCGCAGTTAAGAAAGAAAGCCCTGAAGAGAAAAAAAATGCTAATATATATTATTATGATAGTAGCATGTGGAATGGATAAAGGGAAGAAACACATGAGAAAGTAGAGCAAGTCAGGTAAGAATTTTCATATTTCCCTTATTTTGTCAGCTAGAGGGAGAAGGTAAACTAAGTATAAGAGCATATATGAATATCTTGGAGTAAACATAGTTTCAACGTAGACCCACAGGATTCCCCAGTTTCGTAACTCAAAAAAGAAAGGATGCTTACGAGTTAAAATAGAGTAGGGACGATATGATATAGATTGGCCAGCTTAAAATGCAAAGGTAAGCCGTTAGGAAAACTCTATATTGTCGTCGCCTGGCTATACGACTACAAACCTACAGAGAAAGTAAAGCTGCTATTCCTACTACTTAAAATAGGGGATGCTCGAAAGAAGAGCGTGCAGAGCGGCTCAATTGGTTTTCTCGGAGATTGAAAAATGAAGCTACAGATAACATTAAAGAAAGATGTATTTCTCCATAGAAGATATAAATGTAATATGTGTGCTCTCCTACGTGCAATATTTCATAACTTCCAACATATTATATCCCTTGTTCCAGGAACACGAAATATCTGGAAGTGTGTATCTACTGTATATTAGCAAAAGACACGTACACACCAACACACAAGAACAAAATACAATGCAATGCCACAACAGAAAATACAAATAAGTATCAAGGAGATCGCAAATTCACTTTCTATAAGACCTAATCCTCAACCCACCAACCTACAACTCCACTCACGAGAAAAGAAACGCAGTCCGATGTTCAATAATATGTTCTCGTCCCAAAAAAGTTTAGCTCCCTTGCTATGCATATACATTAGCTATCCATTTCAGAGGTTATACATTCCTGCCAAAATTTGCAAACGAAACGGATCTAACTGAAAATATAAAATCATATGACAAACACAGTTGTGTGTATGCAAAGAATACTTTTAAGGCTGTAGCCATTTCAACAGTCTTTTTTATGCGTTTCCTTCCTTTAAACTTTGTGCATTTCAATGTTGGAACGCCTTTCCAGCCTTTTCAGTTCAAGAGAAATGCCTTGAGCACATATACGTTATTACAACATACATGCAATGCTAATAAAAGAATAACAAATTTCTTGTTTTGCCAAGCTCGTAGTGTGCTACCCTGTTTTCCCACGCATTACGCAATGGAAACTAGCACTTCCATTGCGCAGGGAAATGTCAGTGTAAACATTTAGACGCATAAAAGAATATATACAGCTATATAGGAATATATGTGTACCTACTTTGATCTAGAACTGGACGGTTCAGTATGTTTGAACAGCAAGATACTCATAAGGCGCTTAATACTATGTGGAAATAATTTCCACAATAGACAGAAAGCAGATGAGCTTAGTAAACACTAAACAGAAGACGTTTCCAAACAAGAGAAAGTTAGACTCGCCTCCATGGATTCTACATACTTATTCTAGAGAGCAACTAATCTCGCTTTTTCTTCTCTTTCACAAACCCACATTGATCAATGTGAGTAACGTAACGCAATTTGTAACCCTAAGACTCCTTTTTTTAGATAAGATATATAGATACAGTCATTTACAGAATATGCACACTGCAGACCTAGCAAATAGATTGAAAAAAGACACTAAAACTTTCTCTTACCAAATTAACATTGAGCATAGTCCATAGAATCCATATTACCATACTACATTATCCTTCCAATAGAAGAATAGCAAAGTAAAAGCTTGAACATGGCAAGAAGATACTTCCAAAATGTAAAGTAGTCAATTAGACGTCGAAAGCACAAGGGAACGAAGTAAACTTTCTCTTTGTACAATTTTCATACTATTTGTTCAAAACGAATTGATTGACTAATTCAGCAAAAATGCATTTTATTATCTTAAGCAAAAGTTCCACAAGAAAAACTTCTATGTATGAGTTAATGCCTGTGAAGATGCAATTCCCAAACCTCGTTAGTTACGGTTAACTAATTGCGTGCATACACATAAATATGCTTCTTTCTCCTTGCAAGTTGTAGAAAAAATGATTTTGCTTGAGAATATTCACTCTAGTTCCAATTTCTAGCACTATAAAACTATAGTCAATATATTCGCATAAAGATAATGTGCATATGAATATTATTAGGGAAGGATTTTTGGATTGGTAAAAAAGATTAAGCTATAAATTATTTAACTTTATGGCTATTAATATTCGACTATTATATATATATTATTATAGTCACAGTAAGTTTGCATTCATCCAGTTATAATATGACTTTGGTCTAACATAGAGAAATGGGGTTGGTAGAAGCAAATAGACTTTAAATATTAGTACAGTTACTGGCTGGGATGCGAGAGTAATTTATTCATTTTTAGTATTATATAGCAAGTAAGTGAACTACTCATTCATTGAGCATAATAATATTGTGCAAAGACATGGATGTTGGCACGATTTAGACTTTCCCTTTCCTTAATCATTTGCTTTAGAGTACATTTATGGAATGTCCCTATAAAACTTTTCAGCAAACTTTTAAGAGTGCATAAAAATGAATGACTCGAAGTGAACAAGGACTGAGTGAGTATAATCTATAAAATAAAACTTTCTTTTCTAAGAATAGGGTGTGGGTATTAGAGTTGGCTTATGTAAAGGCTTAAGTCTACGATGATTGTAATGTATTTTAAGGAAAGGTTAGCCCCGCCCATTTCACTCTTTCCCTTAGTTGACGTGTAGCCTTTGGAAAATCCCAAGCTATAAACATAGTCTGTGATATATTCAAATTGTAGACACGCCAATGCTTACAGATGGTCACCAAATCAAGTTAACTTTTTTGAATAACCTAGGCTATAATGCACATACTTATGGCAAGTGGAACAAGAAGGAGTTATAGAAAAATGATAAATCCTCCACTTCAGAGCAGATACACAGGAATGACAGTAGAATTCACCATTGTATAAAAGTTTTTGAGAAGGATGTCCTTACAGAAATTCAGAAATAAACATTTACTGTAGAAGTAGTACTTTTATAAAATATTGCATTTTTTTTTGCTCCTTTTAACCAAGTCGGCACTTTTACATTTCCTGAATTCCCTCCATGCCAAATTGTCAAAGTAGTCAAAGTTCTTTTGCCTCATTCAAAAGCACTTACACTTGTATTCGTAATATGGCTACAGACTACAGTTATGATTGATATATACAAGTTGTCTAAATCCTAAATGCCATTCAAAATATTGAAAATTGTGAAAACTTCCTTTCCCTCTTGCTCAATTCCTGTTTCTCTGAAGAATTCCGAGTGTATAAGGATGCGATTCGACGAGGGAGGACGGTGAAAAGGCAATTCAACCAATTTGGCTTCACGCTTCGTTTTCCATCATCAAAAACCAGTATTTACCTTGGTAAGGCTTGGTATTTGATTGAACATCAAAGGCAGGCTTGATCTGATAGTCATTTTCATGCTATAAATCCAATATTACACCTATCCTTAGAAAGAGTAGTAGCTATGATAGTGATTTAGCCATTGAACCATCTGGAACTGTACTAAGAAAGTACATGAGGGTTAATATTATAAAGTGGGTGCAGCTATGCAGCCAAAAATCTAAGTCAGTGTAGCAATGGTGTACTTGGTCCAGGAGGGAGTGCAGATGCTACGGATATAAACTAACAGCATTTAATATTTACTTTCTTGCACGTTTCTCGCTGCTCTGTGCTGAAGCCGCAAAAGTAAACTAAGTCAGTGTACATTGCAACCGGTGAATATTAAATAAAGAAATCAGCTACAGAGAGAAAAGAATGTACAAAGGGAAAAGTTCACCTATTTGCTTAGCTAGACGTCACAATCCACTCCTACCCACCCGCCTCGCCTCCCACCTCGATAAATTAAATCTTTTACATAAAGTAAACATCTATATTAGACAGACAGGAAAGAAAACTATAGAGATTGATGGAATATATTTACTTATGCCGTGAATACATGCACTAGCAATTCACCAGCACGTAGCTAAACACAAACGATATGATTTAAGTGTGGAAAAGGAGGGAAGGCAATTCATCCGACCTCCCTTTTATTTAACAGAGATATACACAGAGAGATGTTCGCATTACATACTGCTATGCTACTTTACGTTATGTACCTAGTGTATAATATCATGCATTGACGCTACGTCGAGAGAAAGTACTGAACACGTATGTACATACATCTTAAGTGAACAAAAGTTTGGCAAGAAGTCAAAGACATGTGGCAAGGAAAGTTCTTGCCTTGACTTGACTCTTCGACTTTCTCCAAGAGATTCCAGCCAAACCAAACGAAGAGGACCACAAGTCGACTCTCTATCATCTACTTTACCATTTTCCCTCCTTCTCTACTCTAGACGTATGTACGTTGACTTTCTCCAAACTTACTTAGTTACTTTTATACTGGTACAGTGTGCTCCTCGTCCCTTTCTTTAGGGACTTTTAGAGTGCATTACTATTACTACGACTGAACTGTTGGGGGAAAACAGTGAAAGAACTGAAAGGAAAAAGCTACTAAATTCTTCCTACGTCTGATCTACTGTGTATTGTAATATGCACACAAGTGAGGGCATGTCACTTGAACTCTTAATTCTAATACATCTTACATTTTACTTAACCTTAACATTTACATTTCTTCTTTAGCCATAATGTCTTGCTTGTCTCTTGGTCTTTTGGTTAGCTTTTGGTTTGTTTCAACCCGAGCTCTTCCAGACATTATCTATATTCCTTGTGGTTTTTCAGAATATATTCTCATGCCATCCCATAATATATCATATGTTCGTAGAACCATAGATAGCCTTTCTATTGTTCTCAATGCATATTGCGTCCTGTAGTTCCTCAAAATAACAATTTATTCCTATAGATTCCTATTGGTATAGACATATTTGTTCCTGGGATGACACTGTCATTGATTTATAATTTTGCCTCGATTGAAAATCTAATGTGGCTGGATGCAAGGGGAATATGTAGATGAAGGATCATATTACCAAAGGAAATTGATTCCTTTAGAATGTAACTGCGTAACTCTGAGTTCAAGGATGCAAGTCCCAAAACTATCCGAACATATAACATGGCCATCCTTATGACATGGACTGCGTGGGATTTGCATTTTACAGACTAACTACTACGGAGAGGTGTTCAGTGCTAGAAGGGCATTCATATCTCTATTTCCCTCTATGCCAAAGAATTTTATGACTTCTATAGACGTAATGCGTTGTGATCTCCATCATTTTAGGTTCACTCCGAAAACGGTTATGAAATATAGTTATATATACGAACCAAGTGCTACATAACATGAAGGGACTTAGCTAATGCACACATTTCTGTAGATAAAGGACTTCTATATTCTAAAATGTTATATATTGTCTATTTATTTAACTATAGTCAATGATTCCTTTGATCAGGGTATCAATAAAGAGACTGGATAGTGGAAAGGGTGTGCTCCCTCTTTCTTAAGACTATCACTATCTAATATCTCCTCTTCATAACCATAAGTACTCCTTTTACAAAAAGCTACAGCGGCTTACACAAAGTCTTTTCGATTTCTAATGACGGGGAGAAATAAAAGGACGTCGATGTGGAAGTAATGTACAGAATGGAAGATGAGAAGAGGGATATTGAGGAATAATGTATAACCACTATCTTGGAGTGTATTAGTAGTAGTAGTAGTGTAGTTAAGAGTTAGACTTGAAATGTAACGCATCATTTATCAAAAGTAATCAGGCTAATTAAAGCCTGTGTATAGCGACTCGGATTTCAAGATGCTAGAATGCATTTCACTTTTGTTCTCGATCAGAAAGGAATTTATTTTGTATAAACTGATCAATGGAGTGAGTACAGATGCTTTGACAACTTTCACTCGTTCTTTTAATGGAAAATTAAAATTACATCAGCATTCAGGTCTTTGGAAGAGCCTAGAGCAAGGTACACCTACTTAGCACTTTCCCTAGTTTCCCTTTTCTTTAACACGGGGTGAGTGCCCGGGATTTAATATGATTTACTTTCCTAGATGTGTACGACTAGCATGTCCTTTAAAAAGGGATTCTGTTCAATTGATTTTGACGAATGCTCTATATGATATAATAATGTATTTATGCTAAGGATTGCGAGAAGACAAGAAGATAGTATTGACTCTCGATATGCTTTTTCAGCTACGGAATCAAACACTTTTGATTTTCGCTTCAGAAGACAGGAAGACGAAAGACGCAATCAAATTGCAACTTTCATTCGATTTCGCACTAAATTACACAATCTGTGACATCTTGCTTTGAATGTAGACGATTCCTATTTAGCTCCCACTTTTCTGCCTCTCTGACTTCCTTAGCATTTGTAGCGTCCCATTCTTAACTCAAATCTTTGCTTATTCCATAAAGATCCCACATGGATGAATGCAGAGACAGAGATACTATATACGCATATCTACTATTGCCATTGATTTTTCTGTCTCTTTTTCTCTACATCTAATTCAATTTTGCTACGGATAACGAGAACAAATGAAACCATCTAAAACTGGATGATGAATTCAATTGAATTATTCTATCAATAAAATCTACACTCAGCTAACCCAGAAACTTGATCACAATTCAGACAAAACTTGACACTTCATTTCCCCAAATTCAACGAATTATTTAAAAAATGCTTCTTTAGCCTATTGAGTCACATTGAGTGAGACTGCATCTCAGTATCTAACATATCTACATTTGCAACTACCATTTCTATACGATATGGACATGGATATGAAAACTTAGGAAATGAAATAATACTATATCCTTATACACACAATATTAATATTATATAAAGAGCAACACATAACTGAGAGTGCAGTAGATACATATAATATTGTCAAGCAAAGTAACTCGAGAGAAGACTATAAAATTCTTATAATATGGCTTGAGATAATATTGATAAAGAAGCAATTTCGACTTTTGACACAAGAAAAAAGATGTTGCTTTTTGGAGTATTCTAGGACATTGCCAAGCCTTCACTCTAAACGAAATGTAACTAAATGTCATTCAAAGAGAAGGAAAAAAGCTGGCATTTCATTTCGCCAAGAAAAATTGCTCTTACTGAGAAACGTTTTACATTTATTTTGGCTACTATATGACGTTATATCTTCTGTTATTTTATACAGATGATAAGTACTTTGCTAGGGCTAGGTAGTACGGAATACTAAGTTGAGACTTTACTAGACTGTACTACTAACTTTCTTTATAGGTGACTGACAATGAGATACCTTGTCTGCCAAACGCTAAAAAGAACCAACCTAGAGTCTATAAAAACTTCGATTAATCACTGTCACGCTTTCATCTTTCTCTGAAAATCTAAAAACTTTAAATACTTATCCTCTCACACTCTATATGTGTAATATAGTTAATTTAAAGCTGGTCGCATGTCATCTTGTCTCAGACGCATTCTACATTCCAATTTATTTATAAGCAAATGCAGCAGAGATATATTTTATCATATATTATGCAATAGCTTCAGACTCAAGTTCCCTTCCAAATGAACATCAAGGTAGTTAGTATATATCCTTTTCATTTCCCTCTCAGAAATCCTTATTTCCCTTTAAAAGGTTTCAATTAAAATATCTGCCTCCAGCCGATGATATCTTGCATAATATTCCTTTTCCTATGACCTCTGTAAAGTTTTCAATTTAGTGTTGTACAGCTTAGCTACTAGCCACTAGGGCAGCAGCCTCAAAACGTTAGCGTGTATGACTTGTGAATCGTCTTTCATGTGATTGCTATAGAGAAAGAACATTATTTAGTTTACAAGTATAGGCATTTCTGGTGATTAAAGTGGCGGACAGTGAAGTTGAACAGTGCAAAGTATTCCCTCAGCCTCAAATCCTTTTCCATCTTTACTTTGTCCACAGAGATAAAAGACATTCACTACCGTCGATAAATAAACATGCGGTTTTACTTTGTCTATCTCAACAAATTTAGTGCGCATAGTGTGCGTGATAGAACAAGAGATTTGTTACCATAACCTGCCTTTTCTTGTGTTCTTTTGCATTTTAGCCATTCCACTCCAAGTTATAATACACAATACCTGCCCCTTGCAATGCAAAGTTGCAAATGCTCAACAGTAAGCTTTACAAACAGATCTGTTCATGTTTGGTAACTAAAATTTGAAATTCAATTCAGTATTTTCTTGCTTACATGAGCTTTTGCTATTATAAATATTATATAATCCTATACAACCAATTTTCTTTGTTAATGCAACTTGAACATAATCCATACTAACCAAAATAATGTTGAGGAAAAAACCATCCATTTAGAATTCGAAATTGCACATTTTTTCATTCTGATTAGAGGGTCATATCTTAATAGTTAAACCATATGAGAAGCATTTTCATCCAAAATAAGTCACTTGCGAGAAATTCATACATAGCATAATATTTTGCAATAGTTAGTAGCAAGAGAAAGATAATTTGAAAGTTTCCATACTTCCTTAATATATGGTTGCAGCATTATGATAAGCATTACATATCATCAGAATAAATCGTGCTTATTATTTCTACGAAAGATAAAAGCTTTTAGAACTGTTGCCTATCTTCTTATATATTACTACTCCAGTTTGGAGTTATTGGACTTCAGTAGTCGTGTAAGAGTAAACTTTGCCGTTTGCACGTAACAACGCACTTCAGTTGCAAAACTTTGGATTGGTTTTCTGTGACTCCGGGCTTTTATAATCAATAATGATATTATCCTCATATCCTACATATAGATACTAATTTCGTGAAGTACAACATGGAAACTAATTTCATTAAATTAAAGGATTATGGAGGAAAAGTTAAAGAGGAAGGACAGATGGAACGATGGAATTACGACGCTATACTGTAATGTAATAACTATAGGCCTTATGTAAGTCTATAGCTTTAAATATGAAAACAGACATCTAGTAATGTAAACATACATAAGATGCATTTACGACAAAACTTGATTTCCTACTCGTCTGCTTAGGACAAAATGAACAAGGTAGCATATGATCTTGAGTTTACATTATAAGGAAATTGACGCACCTACCCATAACGTCAGTTTTATTCTCAAGTTTTCAAATGGAAAATAATGAAATTCGCATCGTGAGTAAAAGTTTATGATAAATGCACGTGTCACACCTTGTCTGTTCTACCATATTGTCGTTTGTAGGAACAGTCAACCTGGTTGAGTTGCTAAGAAAAGGAGAGAAAAGACAGGCTTTGGAATAGATCTGACTATAGCATCCCTCATAAATGCACCACAACGTCCGTAAAGTGACATGAATTTGATTCTGAATTTATTATCGCAAAAGACAGTCAAGTAGGTAATAATATTTTTACGTCCCATTTGTGCAGGAAGAGCTATAGGATCGGATTACATAAAGCACGGCAAGTGAGCTCTTTCAAAATTAAGAAAGCTCTAGCAAGTAATATAAAGATACAGTCCAGGTTCTCTGTGTAAAATGAAAGTTTCCATTAGCTGAATTTTTACTACTTCTATGTGGAGTTGTAGCCCTGCTAGAAATGTCTATCTGTTTTCCGGCGAATCATATGCTTTTCCATGTAGTGCAGCTGTAGTATTTAGATAAAACTCTGCTCTCTGATACTTAACTTTACTAACGAGTGATGTAGAAAAGGGATAGTCCCATACATACAGCTCTAGTATCTCGGAAAAAGTTCATTGCTTTAAGAATTGGTTGGTATTTGGAGAAAGTTAGGAGAAAGTAGAATGGTGGAGAAGGATGGAGGTTGGGAAAGCGCACTCCACACATACACACACGAAACGTATAAAGCAAAGCAGAGCTACCCGTTACGATACGATAATAGTCCACAAGGGACTTGTAAATTACCCCAACGCTCAGTTTTCGCTTAGGAGCAAATGCATGTTTAGCAGTAAGAAGGAAACACTTGCGAATTATCGAGTCAACTCAAGGCGATACTAAATATAACTTTCCCCTGCTCCGACTCTCACACAAAGATATTATCTCCTTTTTCTTATCTTTAAAGAAATACTTACTTTCCGCCGCTCTCCCACTCTCACACACATGGAGGAAGGGAAAGGAACGAAGCAGAAGAAAGGGAAACCAACCACCTATTGTATTTTACTAACTGTATAATTTATGTATTTGTATGTATAGAATTGGGAAGGCATTGAGACAGCAACATGTAAACGCGGTGTGTGTGAATTCTCTTTATTTGCTTATCTTGTGCTTCGACAAGCCTTTAGCTCCCATTTCTATTCCACTGAAATCAAAACAGAATGCAAATCCCACATTTTCACCGGCTTTAGCTACCCAAAAGAGGAAATACATGCTAATTCTCTAAGAATAGACAAGTAATTTCATTCAAAAGTTTAGCTAGAGAAAGCATAACATTAATTTCGACATTCCTGTTTCTTACACCATGTTATCCTTTCTCTTCCGACTCAGTTCTAAAAATACATAGATGCTCTTTCGAAATGGATAGCTGTTTGTCGGCCGTCTTTTTATGTCCCTAAGCTAAAAGGGATGTTTATGCCAAGAATAGGGCGGCAATAATGCTTTAGCTGACATTATGGAACACAGAGACTAGATACAACATACTTAATAAATAAGTAAAGCCTTTAATTATCAGTCTGTCGCCTTTGATTAAGAAGTCTTATCACGATTCACTCCATCACACTCCCGGACTTTCCCGTAACTCTCTAACTTTTAAGCCACACTGTTTTCCTTTTCTTGTCAATGTTTCATTCCTTAGTTGTTGAGTGAGAAGTACATGTACAAACTGAGTTATCAAAAAAAAACTTTATATATACGTAGGTTGGAAAAATATGTTGTTGCACTTCGTTCTAATGTATATCATGATGTAGGTATCTAATAGTATTGACATTGCCAAACACCAGGATTTCCTCACTGCACACACACACTACACATTCTGAACAATGAAAAGATGAGGATTTAGTCTCTTTGAAAATAGTAAATACGGCAAGGATTTCCTCTGACTCCACTAGACAGCCTAGCTTATCTTGAAGAATGAAAGTTAAGCTTTTCCTTATTGTGAGAGAGTTTATTTTCCTAGATGGAACAAACAGCAATGTATCGCCTTCTAATGTTTTCGATTGTTTCGCCTCCCAAGTGCCGCTCCAGCCAAAGAAAGTCACTTTTATAGGATAAGCTCAAGCTTAACTCACTTTCATATGATAACGTAACTTTCACTGTGTCAAAGAGATAACAATACACATCACAGTTGTTTCTCTTTCCTATGCTACACCCTGGATCTGGATTGCTCCACTCTATTACGTCAGTGGAAGTGCAAAACTCAATATTTTAAATAACAACTCGTTGGTAGGCTTCCAGTTCCTCTCTCTACATATTTATTTTTGTACTTTACAATTACAAAGGAGAGAATAACAAACTGCACTATACCCGAACATTTGTTCACAAACACAATAAACTATTTAGCAACTTTATGAAATGCAATAAAAAACTAAATGGAAAGCAGAGAAAGGTCAGGGCAATGGAGAATGCAATGAATGTCACATTTCTCTCTGTGTACAAATAATTTAGTACCAGTAGAATCTGCACTTATGTCCAACAGACCTGTAAAACTCTTTCCTCAACTTTAATGCAGTTTTGTCGCTTATTCTTACAATTCAAAATGTGAGGCGCACTTCTTCAAATTGAAAGTTCCTTCATAGATATTTTATTTATTCAGTGCTGCCGTTTCGTTATCGTTATCGTATTCATTTTTCGAAAATATTATTCATGCTCCTCCTAAACTGGAAAATACTTATGTGATTTAAAAATAGTTTAACTCTGAAATCTACTTAGTTTGTGTTTTTGTAGTACACTCAAGAGTTCAGAAGCCTAAGTAGATTTCAGAGTTATTGAGGCATTGGTGCCATGTGTTACTTCAAAAGTTTTTCATGATACGTAAATAAAAAATCCCTGATGTAAAGAACGAATACTGCACTATTCAGGATTTAGCACTTCAAAGAGCATTCTTTATTCTTTAA
>JAAAYG020013263.1:0-20313 GCA_009936455.2 Tomocerus minor
GAGTCTAGTTTTTATTATATTATGACAATCGTTTAATTATTTCGTATTCGTGGCGTTGGTAAATCGAAAAAATGATATTGAATAACATTTACAAGCGTTATTGTTGCCAAAATATTCCAAATGATCAAATTTTGCTAAATAACGTACAGGTATGCAGAAACAGAAAAGGGGGTTATTTATGTATACCTGCGAGAAAGATGTTTTCTCTTGCAACTGCTACAATTGCATGGTAGTTAGACGGCACTAAAAACTTTTACATTTTCGAGAACAACTTCTTTCGTACTTTCTTTTCTTTTTTTGTACCTACATAACGAGCTCCTTGTTTTTGTAAAAAATACTGTCATAGAAAAACACAAATTTTCTGAGGACATGTTGTGTAACTTGTTTAAGTGCCAGCATTTTCTACTTGTAAAACCGAGGGATTTCCTGTACATGGTGAACTGTAGTGTGTGTCGAATGTACGATCGATTGCACTGCTTTCTGGTGAGCGGTCTCACCCTAAAATTCTAGTTCTGCTTTGTCAGAATTGAGAATGTTTCTTTGTTCGTGAGGAAATGCTGGTAGATTCAAGAGCTCAAGAGCTGTATAGTAATGATGTGTCAATTGTGGAATTGTATCCGTCCTTCAAATGCGTTTCCGGGTATTTCTACAGGTTCACTATGATAACTTTCTCATTAAAAATGCAGTAGGCAATTACGATACTTGGGCCTGTCGGATTCAGAAGGCCATCGAGTGTCATGCTTATGATATTTATCGCATCTAAAATTTTGATTTTGTCAATAGTGCATGTAATGCATTATTTTTGCTCGAAGGATAAATTTGTAGCCTGCTTTGTTCAAAGTGCTCAAATGCCCCAGCTCAAGAATAATGCCAAACTTCAACAATAATAATTCTATCATTTTAAAAACAATCTACTTTTAGTTGGTTGAGCAAAGCAAATTGAACATTTCTGTGACAGATCTAAGGCTCAGGATTTTTTATTTTATCAAATGACATTGTTATGTAATGTATTGTCAATTTAAAGCTGAACGATCTTTTGTGTTCTGAAGCTAGTGATTCTTTTCTAAAAAAATTCCCAGCTCTATATTTCTATCGTGGTCGGGATTATGAAATCGGAATTAACAACTTACTTCATAATTTACTTCATTTACTTATTCCCAGTATGGAAATGATGATTTCAAATACACTCAGTGGTTTGTTCATATATTTTCTACCACTCAGACTATTATTCAATTATATTATTCCCAGAATATGAAACTCATAGAATAACACTCAAGTTTTGGTATATCGTGGAAATAAGGCTAGCCATACCCACAAAGCATGTTACCTTTTTGTTTGCTGAAATAGAAACCTTAAAACGTGAAATTCTCCTAATCAGGTTATAAATTAAGGATATAACTGAGTAGATTGTATTTTTCATAATTTTACCATTCATTGCTACGCGGTATAGCATTCACATTCACAATCTATAGATACGATATTGGTTTACTGTTAATATTGCTCTAGATAACGTGTGTAATATTTGTCGAGTAGATGAAAAACAGGAATGGAATAAATATTTTTGAAATGAGAGTGCTGGCGGATCGATAGAAAATTGCCAGAGTTTTCTGGGTTGCAATATATTATGTATAAGTCCATATTTGAAGGAGTCGGTGTTGGGTGTCTGTGGAAAGTAAAACTGTTTATCTGCAATTTAAAAATGGTTGGGCAGAGCGCAAGGAGGGCGCAAACCCGTATAAAAACTCATGAATGTTTGCTGTACAAGACAAAATTTTTTGGCAAAAAAAGATATCTCGGACATTGAGGCTTCATGAGATGAAATGCGGGTTGAATCACTCTTCTTTCAAAGGAAGAATTCTGGAACTTTCCCAAAACAGAGATAGCCGTACAATATGTCGACACATAACGTTACACATGCACAACATGGCAGTCTTTCCAGTTCAGCCTCAATCTCCATTTCCTTCAAAGTTCTAAAGAAGTCCTGTGAAGGTAGAAAAGAAATCAGGCAAATGCTCATCCCTCCAATTCATAGATAGTTCTGAGAAAGAAACGACGTCGGTTTGTATTTAGTCGTCCACTAAGATAAGAATAAAAATACATAGCTATAGCTATAAATAAGGAGAAACCGGTTTGCGATGCAGGAAAAACTTACGCTCACATCGAAAATAACTGCAGACTGAATCTTCTGTGACAGTGCAGTGTATTTAGAAGGTTTTTGGGTTTTTACCATTTAAACCTTCAGAATTTGTATCCTGGAACACAATAGTGAAAGTGAGTTTAAAAGGTATTATCCCTCTTTTATGCTACTGTCCTTTCTATTCCTAACCGAGTTAAATGAGGCTGATTGTATTCTTGTTCACGATCCTGATCCACAATCGATTTCCACTGTTCCTCCTATAAATTCTAACAAATTAATGTATATATTATGGGGAAAACGAATTTTCCCCTATTTACTATTTAATTCTGGAAAGCGTCTAGCTGGTTGTTATTTTGCCAAATAGGATTCAGGATCTCGCGACGACAAGTAAAAGTAGGTTGACTATATAGCGCCCGAGCTTCTGTAAACATTTTCAGCTAACTACATACGTGGTTTCAGACTAGATACGACTAGTAAGTACAGTGCCATTTAATTTTGGAATCAAATCAGATTGAATATCGAATGAAGGGGAAGACGGTAACTCTGCATTTACGCACCGCTGAATTTAAGTCTACTGCATCTAATGTTAAGTGAAAGTTAGAGTTCGAAATGTAAGCATCCTGACTTGACTTTGATTCTTATTTGCGATAGTGATGGGAATGAGATGACTCGCTCTTTTCTTCCTTAGAAATACGTGAGATAAGATATCACACTACACTCCGTCTAAATACACACCCAAAAGCCCTACTCCTCCTTACACTAATAAAACTTTCTCTTCTTTTCCCCATTTACTATATAGTCACTTCCAAGCCCTTGCAAACACGAACTCTTTCGCAGAAAGTCTATTGTATGTACAATAACAACTCACATACGTACATCACATTTATGTAATCTCTATATACTATATATAGATATATGCATATCTATATCATACATATGTATATATATATACCGTAAACTTCCATTTACAACGGTACAAGTAAATGAATTTCCTATTCGCAACCCAAAGACACGCATTAAATCATAGTCAAGTAGCGTAGCAGGTGGCGTTTGTCTAATTATTGATTTAGTCTTTTACATTAGCCGCAGCAGGTGCAAAAACTTTTTAAATGGTGTCACACTGTGTCTTCTTCAAAGTCATTTACTTCTTTATTGAGTCTTCTTTTTCTTTTGTTTCCCTAGCAGTTTTGACTAAATACAAAAGGGCTACCTACTCTAAATAGTTTAAGAAACTAAGCTACATTCAAAAAATGTCGGAGATTGCGAAGTGTACGTAATAAAATAATAAATTGAGGTTTAGAGTATGAAAATCTTGCTGGTTTTTTTGCTCCTTTAGGTTCATGCCACAGACAGAAATTGTAAAGAATATTTTATATAATAAAAGGCTTCATGACCATAAAAACTTCAAACACATATGGCATCTGCTCCAATTTTTCACTCTTTACGGTAATATATATACATAAAGGAAATGGGGAGTTAATGCTCATACTTAGATCATAGAAATGATTGGATATATCCAATTCACACATATGGTGTTTTGATTTGTAAACTTTTTCTTCATTTCACTAACAAAGGAAACTCACAGGTTTTGCTTACACGCAGTAAAATTCCGTGCTGAATAAATAAATAAATAATATTTGTATATTTCAGGGCTACGCTATTTTACTAGCTACGAACACTTCCTAAAGTGTAATACACAGATTTATATGCAATTCATGTATGTGCGTACTTTGCAAAGCTATCAAATTCACTAATGCATAAAATGTTTCCGTCCATGGATTGGATATCAGTATTGAGAGAGGATTTATGTGCAGTTCCTACTTCTATCTAACCTAATCTGGGGTAATATGAAATGCCATGAAAGTAAAGAAAGAATAGGATAATCCCAGTAAGATTACATTAAATCCATCGTCTAACTAAACTCACATCATATTCATATCCAATGAAACATCTGTGCAAGTAGAGCAGACTCAACTTATCACAATAATTAGTATTCCCCCATCTGCTCTGCCGCTAACAAAGATAGCCCAATCGAAAACCTGTCTGTGTAATATTTACTTTCCCTATTGCAGGAGACAATGTGTATCAGTACGTACTTAAAATCAGTTTCTAAACAAAAGTTTCCGTCGTTCCCAGAAAAAAACCTGGATGCCTGCCTTCAATAATATTTCTCCTTTTTTCTTTCAATTATTTACCAACTACAAATTAACTGCCTTTTGTGGGATTGATTTCCCCATTCCCACACCACAATGTAATAATATTTCATTACTCACACATGTACATAAATAGAGGGTAGTAGTACAGATCCGAAACCTAAATGGTATATACGTCAGCAGCGGAAACTAAACATATCTGAAACTCCACTTGGAATGGCTAGCCATTTCGACCCCCCGATGTCCGGTCTGAAACCTAATATTTGGGGATCCTTATCATGGACAAATCAATCAAACCAGTAATCAGTATGAAAGAAGTCTCATTTAGGCTCAGCCACTTGCAAAAAGTGGCATTAACTAAACAGTTGTAAGGGTCATAATAATAATACTGAGATGGCAGACCGTGCAACAACAATTGGGTCCGCATTATGTTAACAAAGTAATTGCAATTGTTGATATATTATGTCTGACTCTGTTTTTATGATTCGAATTGTTTGATGGATTTTTTCATGATAGTTTAATCATAATTCTCAGGTAGGCTAATTTACCGGTGAAAATGGTTCATTTATTCAAGTGAAAGAGAGAAGAGAATCTCCAATGTTATAAGGTGGATTCAGACCACAAAATCCAACCTTCGCAAAATCCAAGTAATTACATGCTGATCCACAAATTCGCATACAAATCCAAGTAAATACATCATTAGGGTTTCGTGGATGTGCCATTTAGGTTTCGGGTATGTATTACTACCCATAAAAATACATACAAAACTTCAACAGGAGTAGAGCAAAATAGCACCAATAACTTTTCCAATTGCTTTTGAGAATATAGAGGTAGAAAAGAGGGCAAAAAGTCTTTGAATCGGTTTTAATTTGAATTGTCTGTAGTCTGTTGTCAGTTTGTTATTTGTGGGTTGGAATCTATTATACGTCATTGTGCATTTTACAAATGAGGTTATAAATTCTCCAGATGTGGTTAACTATTACCCTTTTTAAATCAACAACCTCATTTTCATACAATAAATATTTGTGTTCCCACGTGTCGTATGCAGTTATAAGCTCATTTTTGTGTCTTTATTATTAGGTTACAAATTGCAAGTGTCTATACAAAAGTATAACGTGCATTTGACTTATAGTTACTTCACTTAATTTATTCTTTGATATAAATCCTCCCTTCATATTCGCATAGTATGAAAATTCTATAATAAAACATGGAATTTCTATAGTTGTCCGGTAGAAGAGAAAATATATGGCTGTCTATTTTTGGTGTACAGCTATCTGGTTGATTGTTTACTTCAGGTTCACACCTGTAAGGAGATGCTTCGGTAGGAATGGATTTCTCCAGCACGGCAGTATTGGTGTTGAGTGTGTGGGATATCTGATGACAAAGGAAGATCCATCGGCTCTTCTATCAGTGCACTCGTCAGGTTGAAATGAGCGTCTTTTGTGCGTCGCTATCCATTACCTTAAGCGGATCTTTGTGGACGGTCTGTTGTGACTAGTGTCTGGTTTGGCTTTGATTTCTGATGGGATGGGAAGGGAAAGGCGAGTGATGATGGAAGAGAGAAAGGCTGACAAAGGGAAAGTTGAGTCGAGAAGAAAGGCGAGTAATGTGCTAAGAAAGGAAGATATGTCCAGAGCCGGCGACAGAGAGAGAGAGCGAGAGAGAGAGAGGCTGGCTGTGGATGGAGACGCTTGCGTCACCTCCTCGCCTCGTCTCAATTTCCCTTTTTTTACATTGCCTTGCATTAGTTGTTCTGTTGGCAGGAGAAGAGAGATGCGAGCAGGAGGCTTTTTGCAGGTCGGAGAAAGTGAGTCTGGGAAGGAGAGTGGAGTCGTTGATGTGCATGCCAGTAGTTGAGTTAAGCAAAGCTCAGTCTGCAGCTCCACGTGACATGGAACGAGAATCCGTGCACTCTGTGCATGTACTTGCCATAAAAAGAGCAAGTTAGAGAGGCTGCTAATAGTCTGCCGTCCTTAGAGCTCGGCCAAAAGCTTAGCATCCCATCCTGTAGAGAAAGAGAGAAAGAGAGAGTGAGGGATGCTGAAATGCGTCGGCTGCCTTCCACTCCCTGCCTGCTCTGGTCTCGTTTAGTTAGGTGACTTTCTGTGCTGGAAGTTGTAAGTCGTCGAGAGTTCAGATCTCACTGGCTGGGAGAGAAAAGGGAGCTGTTTGCACACATTCGGGACAGAAGAGGCACTTCGGGCTTTATGTGTACATGTACAGCGTTACGTGTGTGGTCCTTGCGTGTCCTCTAGCTCTCGGGCTGTCTCAGCCGGAAGAATTGGGAAGAGGAGTGTGAGGAGGCTCTCGAGGCGACTAAATAACCATCGAGCACTAAATGAAAGGCGAGAGGACATGGAGAGGAGAGAAAGAATTTGTGCGGGCATTAGTGGGATGCTTTAGGTGGGTGAGTGCTCGTCTTCTGTAAACAGGAATCAGAAGCTAACTGCTCCTCCTGCTTAGACACAGATAGCTCAGTTCGGTTTCTGTGTGTTCCGAGTGCAGGCGGAGGGACTGACATGGGAACAGACTAGCTCGGCAGCCTCACATCACTTCTTCACGTCACACACACACACCGCTCGCTCCGCATCTTCAATCCCAGAGCCTCTCTCCTCACAACATCCTTCCTCCGCAGCAGCAGCCACCCTGCCTGCCTCCTTGTCACTTAGCCATGGCTAAAGCAACACTGAGCCCTTCTGCCTAAATACACCGAAGCACATCTCCCGCATGCAGACAGACGAAGCTTGGCATGTGACTCATCTCTCTCGTCACATTTCTCTGGGACAAAGTGCAGGAGGCACTTGCCGTAACTAGCGACACGCAGTCCTTTCTCTTGTCTCACTCACCACAGCCCGTACATAGCGTGGATGGGGAAATCCGCCGAGATCGTCTTCTTCTGCATCTCTAATCGTCTCACTCACTTATACAGTCGCGACTAAGCAGAACGGGAGAAAGCACACTTTCTCTCAATCCCTTCCTAAACGGATTCTCTGTGAGTGCAGATGTTTGTCGAGAGAGCCGCCTTCTACTTAGAGACACTTCAACTCTACACCGCTCTCTAGAAGACACTCCTCACCTTCTGCATTTCTAGGCAGAAAGAGAAAGTTCACCATTTTCTGCAGGAGAAATTTATACAAGTTATTAATCTATTTATGATTAGACCGACAGGGAACTGTTTGGTGTTTGAAGGAGGCTGCTGGAGATAAGAAGCGCTAACTCATATCAGTTAGCTGACTTTTCAATCTAAACGTGCACTTTTCACTCATCCACTCACTCTCGGCCACTCCACTCAACAAAACTTAACTTAAACTCGAGACTGACAACGTGAAAAAGGAAAGAGTGCTCACTGAAGGTTTGATCACATCAGTTGTGCTCTGTTGACTGCCCTTGTTCACTTGAGATTGGGATGACTAAAATTCTATTCCTTGGGCTCTTTAGTCTGCCTTCACTTACATTAGTTTATCCACACTAGAAAAGGCTCGCCTCCAGTCAATTCTTCTATCACTTCACTTCTTACTGACTTACTCCCGTCTTAAGTCAACATCCTTTATATACTTTTCTATTTAGCTTCCACATATATTTGTCTACAGACAGCGATAGTTTATATGAAATATATATGTGTGCATACATCTCTATACATTGACATTTCATGACTGAAACAGAAAATTTAATATTTAAAGTTGTGAGAAGAGCCACGGAACCAAGCCAGACTCCCTCCTACGACATTATTCTTCTTGTTTACCATTAATAGTGCCCTCAATCAACTAACGTGTTTTTCTCAGCATATTTACGCGTACACAATAGCGAGCTATAGAGCGGAGCACCAGTCTAAGAAAACAATTATATAGGCTGTAGGGATGAATTTATACGCACTCCTGGCTCTATGAAGTATAATTGCCTATATGCACCTACTATACTGTATTCAGTCGGATAAGTGCATGTCAGGAAACGGGCAAAGACTTCCTACTTCGACTCTCTCTCTCTCTCTGCCCACTAATTCCTGAAGGAGAATCTGTTTCTGTCCTCCAATTCCCTGCTACGTAATAGGAGAATAAACGAGATTAGAGCTCCCTATATTCAACCTCATCCATGCCAAGCCAAAAAATACTCCGAAGATGATCAGCGCTTTTTTCGTAACTTTAGTTGACTTGTGCTTCCGCTCTAGTCATCTACAACTGGAGCACTAATGTCTAGTGCGATCTAGTCCAAAAACTAAACAAACTAGTGTAAAAGAAATAAAAAGGCCACATACACATGTCACAGCCGACAGATACAACTTTTCTTATGTTACCCCTTCAGTTCTATCACTCTACCCGACAGTCACATAAATATAGCTGTCTGCGTATTAGCAAACTAATGCCAAACAATGCAACGTGAACTAAAAATGATTCCTTGCCTATAATCTCTCGGTGCCAGTGTTTATTGGCGCTTGCTCTATCTTCCTCTTCTTATAATCCCAAGATTTCCCTTCGCTCTCACTTTATCTTAATACTCCACACGATCATTCCTCGCATTCTACATATGCAGCCTCTCACATACCATTCTTATCTCAATACAAATTATTCAGCACCTCAGCTCTGTGCTTCGGTTTCACCACTTTCACCTTCCAACTTATAAAATAATCTCACAATTTCTCTAATATCTAGTGACAATACAATTTTAAATTATACATACGAGTATGAGAAAAGTGACAAATTATGTGCAAAACAATTTTATGCAAATATCCGTTGAGTTTGTGTCAGAACGCTAAATATATACTTAATATTGTGTAGGAAACTAAGTGATCTATAAATAAAGCATAGCTCATTAAGCAATGTGAGGTAGATGCCTTGAATTAGACATTCACCTTGCCGAGAAATACGAGTACTTCTCATCCTTAGACATAAACTGTATCAATCTACAGTGAGTTAGTGAATGTTTTCATTTCCCATGACTGTGACTAGTCGTTTGTCTGTTAAAACGGCTACTTAGCAGAATGTGGAGTCTTCATTAGATATTGCAATGTTTCCTAATGTTCAACAATTTAATATTTAAATACAATAATTTGTGTGTTGCGTGCTAATGAAGAGTGATCTCGGGTTTCAAAGTAGTTCCTAACATTGACAAAGGTTCAAGGAAATACAGAGATTGTAAGCGAGCAGTGCTTTAAAGCTTCCGACATGTTCCCACTAATGGAAGATGTACGAAGGCTAATGTAAATATTATTAAGAGATAGCCTGGCAATTACTATGCAAAATAATTCAGATACTATTTATTTAACAAGTAGTGTAGGGACTAAGAAGGAGACTACATGTGTGTCTTGCTGTTTTACATCTTTGTGATGTATTTACACTTCGCAAGAAGTCGATAGAATGTGGAAGAAAATGGAATATTTAGCCTGGGGGCATAATAAGAACTGTTTATTTACTCATTTAGTGCGAAGGAAATGTTCTTTGAGTTGCAGATCCCTTCCCTCACTCTCAATTTCCGTCTCTCTATAAACTGATATCTGCAAATAGTAATTATGCAATTGGATTTGAATAATTAGTCTTCACATCTCACTAAATGACAGAGCGAATAGGAAATCCTCAACGGGTTGGCATGAGTTCTATCCTCCAGCTCACTACTCTCCCACTCGAAACCAAGTTCCTTAGCACAGGTTTCGTTAACTTCCCTGGAAATTTGTGATTAGAGTTAAGTTTCTGTAGCTTGGAGGTGTTTTTCCTGTGAGCAACACTGGATTTCGCAACTACAGCCTCATTGGCCCGAAAGCGACCGAAAAGATCCTGCAGGCTGCCACCACAGCAAACAAGCAAAGTATGGACGGTGGCTGACGATATCGAATATCTTGGGTTGCAATATGTAAGCCTATACCTTCATTTTTCTGTTAGCATATCTTTTTCTGCCAAGGCACAGGCTGCCACAGGAGGATCTTTTCTGCACGTGAAGTAAATAGACAGTCATTCAAACTTTTGCATTTTGCAAATATAGCTGAAAGGAAAATGGAGCTATTTTCAGGTTGCACTTCTTCCAGCCGCTTGTTAGCCAATAATAAAGAGAAGATAAACTCCAGAACTTAGATTTTTTCTTGGAAATAGATACGTGGAAATTATTCCGAGCTTCAAATTAACAATTTATTTATATTGCCGCCTCCGTATCTGCACTTTGTAAAATAAAAAAACTTTTATAAATTACTACACTTTGTAGAAAGCAGATGACACATGTTTTTGTTGTGAGGTGAGTGAGGCAGTGAAAAGAGAACGAGGGCTGAAACTTGAAATTCCCTGGCTTATAAAACCTCTGCTTTACATTTATTGAATTTGTCATCTGTGCACTAGAAATTCCAGTTGCGTGTAGCCAATCAGAACTGTTTATTTCATTGCATGTCTGAGAACTGTACATCCTATGAGAAAGAAAAGAGAAACTACCCAACGATAACAATTTATAACCTGGCACAGCCTATATAGAAACTCGAGAAGAATGAAATGAATACGAATAACAATCTATGACAATGGCTACACCAACGCTTTATTAGAAAAATTAAAAAGAACACGAACACTAAGAGTTTTTTGGAGGAATTAATTGTCATCTCGGTTACAGTTTTACAAGTTCTCTCTCGCCGACTATGAAAATATCAGCTACATATGCTATAGCATGTATCGAGGAAGGAGCTGCATTCATTTTACGCCTCGTAACTTCTAAGCATTAAGGTAGGATTAACAAAACAGCAGGGAAAAGTTGCATATAGGTCGTGGCATCGTAGAAACTTGTCAAATTCAGTGTTTAAGAGTCAAGGGAAGGAATTGGAGCTAAAGTTAGATCTGTATAGCATTCCTCACTCCCCTATAGCAATAATATAAGGTGGAGAAGTTGGGAATGTGTATCTAATAGCGTAGGTAACTACCTATTTATCTGAATGAGTAGGAGTTTGACTGAGAGTTTGTTGAGTTGTTGAGAGAATCCCTGAAATTCTCACCCTATATTTAATTGAAAGGAATGGAAGGAAAGAATATTCAAAGTGAAGGCAGAAAAGAGAGAGAATTGAGCAAAGATCTCTTGTAGTTCGTCCGTCTGTCTGCTCTGCAGTCGGGGAGAGTGGATGAGTGCAGGAGGACGAGGACTAAGAGAGAGTATTACAGTTGATCTGGCCTGACTGAACAGATCTTAAGGGAACTGATTCAGTCGATTCCAGCCAAGCTGTGTGTCTTTCTACCGTCTAATATTAAATTAAACATTCATTCATATACCATCTGCTCTCTCTCCTTCCTAAAAACCTCCACTAGCAAAAGGTATTCCAGTTTTATTACTCCCTTTTTTCATAGACCAAAAATATCACTTACACAACGTCCTACTACCTTCTTGTATATTTGTACTATTTCTATTGGCCTCCATTCTCTATACACATAAATGTCTACATTTATTACTTACTCACTCTTACATTGCCGGTTTATACTCCCTTTCTAATTCACATTTACAATATTATATCACTAAATGCTACTTACTCCATTTCATTCCCGATTCTTTCACTATCTTCCTGTTTTCCTTGGCTATCCTTGTTTTCACTTTCCTTCCTGTTCTATACTCCGAAATCCAATTTCGCTGACTTGCTAAACCATTTCCTACACCTTTCATATTGCTCATTCACAACCTAAATGAACATTCTCCGTTGCCAGAAACCTCACATACTGGTTTACTATCTACAAAATCCCACCAAACAAATATATATTTATGTTCAAAAAGAGACTACTGTGATTATTTAATCGATTCAGTCCTAAAATTGCCACTTTTCGATTTGAATTAGTAAAACTATTTGTTCTACTTACGTGGAAATTAACAAGGACTTTCATATGAAGAACAATTGGTGAGGACGGTTGTTGTTGCTAAAACTTTTTTCATTTATCATCAATACCATCCTCTAAAATATGTTTCCCGATTCGTGCATCCAGCTACGAATAAAAATGATTACTAAATACTTGACATAAATATTATAGATTTCCGTAAAAACGTTTATTTCCTTCAGTGTAGCATATTGTAATGTACCAAACCGTAGAATCTACATAACCACATGCACGTACCAGGTGCGCATCTGTAAAAGTACAGAAATCAGAAAATTCATTAGTTTGGTATAACTCCTCTCCATTTTTTTATTTAGTGATATGCAGTAAGAAAAAATCACAACTTAAAATCAGGGGAGGAAAATTTACCAAGAAACTTATCCAGTTTTAATTATTTTGGAGAAGACAACTACAGAAGTGGTAGTGTTAAAACTTGAGCATCAAAAGTTTCTTTTATCATGTGGTCATAAGGCCAACGATTTGCCTCTGTCAACTTTATTTGCTGTTTGTGTAAAAAAAGAGAGCGGAAGCCAGGGTAAGTCTTAGGAAAATGAATAGGAGGCCTGACAGTTTCCTTCCTTGAAACAGAAACTGGCTATCTGGAGGAGAGAAGCAAATATTGTCCTTGATGAGTTACTTTCTATTCCTCTATGTCACGTAGTTGGGAATGGTCCTGTCTAATGTTTTGGGCTTTTGCAGCAGTTCATCCCTAGAGAAAATCTCAATGCAGAAATTTCCATGAGAAGAGTCCGCCGGCTCTCAGTAGTCGGAGTCAGAGAAGTCAAGTCACCACAACAGTCAGTTGTCTTCCTCTTGTCAAGTAATTGGAAAAGTATACCGGAAAAAATAACAGGACACTTTATTCTTGGCTTCTCTCAACGGAAGCAATTCCTTTTTAGAGAGAAAGCTACACATTTTTCTACTCTTGAAATTGGTTAGCAAATTGCGGAAACATTTTGTCTCGGTGCCGCATTGGCGTTGAAATTGGGAATCCCTTTCTCTGCTTCTCTCCATTATTATAATGTATCCACATTCTACACTTTTCAGTTAGTATTGGAAAGAAGAAAATTTGCAAATTTTAAAACCACATGGATAAATTATTTGTCTTGGCAGTCTCCAATTAAAAATTTTAAGGATTTATTCAATATCATTTGAAGAAAGAAGTTTATTCAGAAGTTTTGAAGCTACCTGCATACTCTTAATAACGAGAAAGGAATATTAAACGTGGAGAATGAGTTTGGAGAGAAAGTTAGTTGAGTTGGAGATGTTGAATTTGAAATTAATGTGCCAATGGGAATATACAATCCTTGACATCTCTAAATAGAGTCCTAAAATTTTGGGGCGAGCCTCGTAGTAAAATATGGTAATAGTAGTACAAGTTCAAACACTAACTACACGAAGGTTTTACTCACTGACGAATAACATTCGAGTTATAAGGACACACGTAGCGATAAGAGGAGAACGGAAATATTTTTGACTGTGATATAATGATATGAGCTGAGCTCGTTCTGAGATTTCTTGTTCGTTTCGCTAGTGATGTACAATAGTTTAGTGTATAAGTAAGTGACAATCTAAACATAGCAGTTATTTGGGCATGGAATATAATAATTGGAAACTAACAAGTCAACATTATTGTAGAGCATGGCATGGACTAAGCATTCATGCTCTGTAGTTTTCTAGAGCGGCTTGGAGAAAGTGAAAGGGAATTGCACACTTGTGGCCAGAAGCGTCAAAGAGGAAGCCTCTGATGATCTCCCTTCCATTTTATCCACTTCCTAACTGTAGTAAACGAAGCAGGAATTTAATTGGACGGCATTTCTCCAGACTAGGCAGAAACCCTTGAAATTCACCTGAAAAGATGAAAATATAGTGATTAGATCTCAAAGGACATACGCATTTCATTGTAGTTCCTTAGTTCATCCTAATTGCATTTAGTTCATTGATTTCTCGGACCTAATAACATTCACATAACTTTAGTCCAATGGAAATGTGGCACATGTTTGTTAGCCTCATTGGCTAATAAATGAAAAAGTGAATTTCTTGCTAATAGAGAAATGAATGACTTATTTACTTAATCGTAGCAGAGCGTGTTTAAGAGCATGACGGACTGCGTAGTCAATAAATCCAGCATGTCCATAATTTCAGCAAGCTATTCATCGCCAGTTGCTAGCTGACTAAATCAGTGAAAGTTGTTCCGTTCCCCAGAAGATGAAGATATAACATGAACGTAGAGCTCTCCGCATAATAATATGACAAACTTTGAACGGGTTATATTTAGCTAGCCGCTAGACACGCCCTAGAATCCAAGCTAATACATTTAGCCAAGGCTTGGAAATTAAGTTAAAGGCTCTGTCAAAAGAGGAAGATTTCGTTTGAAGCTATATTTGTTCCGCCTTGTTGCAGTAGACATCTGTTCGCTCTGTTTCCCTGTTCTGCAAATGCAAGGATTTTTATCTTTCACACTAATGACTGATCAGATCTTCCACTTGACTCAAGCAGCTCTTTCATTTCATGAAAGCCAAATGCGCAACTAAAATTAAGTATGAAGGAATCAAAGGAATCTCTTGTATTTACAGAGACAAACTTTCCCACACCATCCACCATATTTTGTTAGGAGCTCTTAAAGATGATATTATATTATATTATGCAAGAGACAGAGCGGCATGCGATAAGAGACAAGGCGTTCGTCCACTCCTCACAAAACCAACCATCACCATATACCTACATTTAAAAAAAAGTTTTACAAAAAAGTTCCTGCGCAAAAATTCCCCCCTCTCTACATTCTCTAACTACAACCAATTAAATAATGATTTTTGGTTAGTTCAAAATTGAATCTGCGTATAAATGAAAATCTGTAATCATTTTTAAAGAAACATCTCTTTGCTTATATAAAACTGGGAAAAAACATTTTTGTCTCCTTTATTCATTCTTTACGTATACGTCTCTATGCCTATTTACTAATACGAGAGTTTCTTATTGAAAGACGGGAATTTAATGTAGGAATAGTTTTTATTTGCAGAGTAAAAAATCTGTTCACTTTCCCTGATATATATATATATATAGGAACTAGAGTGAATCCCTGTTTGGATTCAGTTGCATAGCATCGCTTTGCAAGTATCACAGAAAAGATTTTTTCAGATGACAGGAAGTTTGCGAAGATATAAAAAAAACTACTGATTCAGTTGATTGGATTGGATGTTTGTATTTTATTTTCATTTGATTGCGACGTTGTATGTGACTTTCTTTGATGGATATTTTTACATGATTACATTCTTTGTAGGGAGTGTCTCTGGCTACTTAGGTAGATTTATTTTTAGTCGGCACTACAGTGCTACAATATATATCTCTGTAGGATACATACTTTTATTTGCATAATACGGAGTGATAAAAGTTGTGTGTGAGATTTAAGTTGGAAGAAGAATACATACTATGATGCCCAATCAATTGCACTACATTTCCTAGTGCACTTACGAGGATGATATCGAATTTATTTATTTCTTGAAAGTTGTATTTATTCAGCACGGCACGGAACTTCCTTCGCAGTTTCAAAACCTTGTTCTCGTCGACTTTATTTCATTTCGTAGTATCATTCTCCTCCTTTTCAGCAGAATGCACAGCCGAACACAACAGCATTTAGCTATATCGACGGCTCCTCTCTTTATTCCCTCTACAGACAAAGATTCATTTCATAGATACCTAGATGTATGTACCATTCCTTTCTCGCTCAAATACTAAAATTCTACTTTTGTCAGTGGACTGGAAATGGACGCAGTTTCTGTTTTACTGTCGGTGAGAGAGAGGCAGACTCTATCCTGTGGTCATGGTCTCCATCTTACTTCCGGATTAGTGCTCGTTAAATGAAATTCCATTTCATTGTTTCATTAGTACTAAAAACTTTATAATGATTCCCCTACTATTCTTCTAAATGTAAGAATACTCAGCATTTCCTATTGATTTTCTCCGACAAACCCATGCAGAATTCATTTCATTAGCAATTTACCGTAAACATGGAGCCTAGCGGTGATAAGGATACATTACACATGCAATAAGTACCTCTTACACAGTTACATATGCTAAAATTACATGTCCAATGCAGGGAACTAGTACTTAGTTCCTCCTATAAAATAGGATCAGCCTTATAGATTACTCCTACGATGCCCTATTTCCACAGACTTACACACAGACAAAAATTACCTCACTAATAATTTAGTTTTAATTGGAAACTCCATCTACTGCACGAGCTATAGAAAACAATGACTTTCTTCAACCTTTAATGTTAGTTATTAAACAGACTGTTATTTTTTACAATTTTGTTTAATGTAGTGAACAGGAGTCTCAACTCTATATGCAGTCTTCCTAGGAATTACTAATTACCTACCTACATATTTACACAAAAAGACAAACTTTCATCCAGTTAATTATGCTATAATTAGCTACAGGTAAATGAAATCTATTCTGCATACCATATTCTACTGCAGAAAATGTTAAATAAAATATTTAAACTCATCATTAGAATAATACTTATTGCCTGCTGACACCCACCATCATTTTCTTTCCTTACGTCTAGTTGCTAAAAATTATTTTTAGTGACGAATAAATCCTCTCCAGCTTATAGTTTCTAAAGGAAAATATTGTGGCGGCGGATCAGTGATTGTTAATAGTCTTAGTCATCTCTCATAGTCATAAAGTTCTGACATTTATTATTCTTGACATATACAATCAAACGATTTTTCATATTAATTTTAGTCTTAAAGTAGAGGAATAACGAGTTGCTCTGGTTTTTACTGCTCTACTAATTAACCAACGACAGCTTATGTTGTCGTGATATTTTCGAACTAGAAGTTTACTGAGATCATTTATTCAGGATTATTGGGCTGAAAGTAGATCTGCCGGTTCTTTATTTCCAACACAACCATTGCTAGGAGTTTTGCTCAACTGATCCTGGTTGTGCATTTCTGTTTTTATTCTATGTGGGCGTAATTGTGTAGGTAAATGTATAATCGAGTCTATTTTCGCAATGTATTTCTCGTATTTAGCAGTGAAAGTACATGAGCATGCTCATAATGTTTCTGACACGACTGGCAGAACATCAGAGGGAGACAACAGAGATGTGTTTTGAATGCCCGGGTTGAGGTTGACCCTATTAGCTTTATATCCATGAAGCTGTCTGCAGAGAAGAGAGTAGAGAAGAGACGTGTATATATTGCCGGGTAAAATAATAGGCTCAACGTCCCACCTAATATGTGTCGGGCATTAGAGTAGTCAGAACATGTGTGTTCTAGCGGAATTAGTAGCATTTGAGTAACAAGGCAAACATTTGCAATGAAAATGTTGTCTCCAAGTAAGTGCGTCTTGTGTGCTATAAGCTCCGACTAATTTTCCCCTGCATGAGCTCTCCGTAGCCATTTTCCTGTTCTTACTGCAATTTCCGGAGAATGCTTCTAGTTTTTTCGCGTCATTTATGGACGTAGTCATTTTCTACTGGTTATTTGGTGGATATGCAATCTAATGTTATGTCATGTAATGTGACTATAATCTAACTGCACACTATTACTCTTCTCTTATTGCACACACACTAAGCTCAGCTCAGAAAATCTACTCATATCTTTGCAGTTCGCCACATGTACAGATAGGTGTGCAATGATACACTGAATGGAACACTTCAATGTCCTAAACGACTTTGCATTACTATATACCTAACGGCGATTAGATTACAATAGCAATCCATATGTATCCTCCTATCCCAATTCCCAATTTTCGATGAATAAACTTCCTATCACAACTAACTAAATGAATGGATGTTGAACGGAGGCAGATACAGAATACTCTTCCTCAGATATAACTACTATAAACATTTATATGGCTTTGACATATTACCATTGTCCTACTTTTCACATAGATAGTCCAACTTATAGCAACTCATATACTCCATGTAATAAATACTGATCAAATACAAAAATTCTGCCAGTGTGTACAAAGTTGTCATAATACTCTTCCGCAGCTTAACGTCGACGCAGGCGATTATTAAATTGGAAAGGTAGCTAACCACGAACTTCTCGTACAACTTTCTCTTCGAAGAATAAAGCTTAAAACATCCCACTGCATATTTAGAATAGGGATTTTATTCATCTTCAATACACTTACACTTATTTCCAACTACAGAATAATGTTACAACTATCAATGCACAATGCCACACACAGTATAAAAAGAGAAGGTGAAAAGGATGATAGAAAGATTCATTTCGCAGTAAATCCCAGGAATAATAGTTAGAAAGTGCAGCGTAACGATGAAAATCTAAAATACAGAGCCAAGTTCTGCAAGGATTTCAATTTTCTGCTAATGGAGGTCATAGATCATAAAACACTTTCGCGGAAATAACTATTTTTCCCCACTGTTTATTTTCCACTCTTGTCTATCCATATTTGCCCATTAAATCCTAATGTACTGACTCACAAAATAAACTATGGCTTCATTACGCAATATTACATACTTAGATCACCGTATACTCTATAATGTACTTGAGTAATAAGTTATAAGGGTAAAGAAAATATTCTCCCATGTGTCCACAAAAAAGATGCAGTTGCACGACACTTTGCGTTGTGTAGACTTTTAGGAATGAAATAACTGTCAATGAGATACTTGATGCCATATCGTAATATACTGCTCGATCGATTGTGTATCATTACGTGCTCTACTTTATACGACTGATAATAGCGTGTGCAATATTAAATATACTTGGAATTAACAGACAAAGCCGACATTAAGCTTCTTTGCATTCGTTTAGGTTTACCTACGTGGACTCGAAGAGCATTCCGTGTGTGACCGAGTGAACTTAATTTCCTAAATCTATGCTGCTTCGTCGAAACAGACTATTTTGCCCCATGATATGCATGCAGGAAAAATATAAAGCAAACCATCAATTCAATAAAGGAAATGGAAAAGCAGAATTATGGCGGAGAGCATTTAGTACACACATGTGCATACAAATTGTTCAATTAGTCGTGCATTTAATACACCTATAAAATCTAGGTGCTATATTCTAATGGGACAACAATGTGTGCTAACTTGTTAATTCTGCACAGATGTGGCCAAACATTACCGTCGCTTGCTAAATTTCTCTTTTTTTTGATTTATGATGACAATACTTTCATTTTATTTTATTATTTGAAACATTATTTCGTTTATTTATTAATGATAAATGCTGGTAGTTATTATCAGTTAGCTTATACAAAAAAATCTGTGCATAAAACAAAATGCAACAATTTTATATAGATTCGTGTTCCATCTAAAATAGTGCAAAGAGTAAATGAAAAATGCAACTAAATTCAGTGGCTAAAAACTGTCAAGTAAAGTTGTCGCCTGTAGTCAACTCTAGTGCAGTGGAAGATATTATTCACACCAAAGTATGTAGTGAAGATAAGTCAAAGCTTCGGGGGAATGACCCAAAGTTAGAAATAATGCTAGTCGGATTCATTTCCTTTCGTTATATGTAACATTAGACAGAATGCATTCTATCGTTGCCATACGTACATTTTTAGGACACAATGGAGCAGTAAACAGTTTTTTGATAGTGGCAGATAGGATATTATGAGTGTGCAAACGAGGACTATCAGATACATAGGCACTGTACAGAATATGTCACCAAATGGACGTCCTTCTACTTTCTATGCATTACATTCCTGTTTATATAGTCTTCCTATTCAACTAATACCATGAGGAAGACAATAAAGTTGACCATACAAAGTTAGCCTAAAGCCACACAGTATGAAAAGGTTCTTGTCAAGATTTTATAAATTTTTTCACACCAGACTTTAACGTGATGCTTTTATAGCACTATACATTTTGTAACTAATCTACGTGACACTATATAGACAAAAGAATGGAAGAATTCCAAAGTTTTCTTTTTGTCTGCAAAAAGGGAGCAATTTATGCAGAAGTGTGCATATAATTCACAAAGAAACTCCAATGTTATAATCCGATTACTTTTTATAGTTTTATTTAAACTGCAATTCACTGCAAATGAAATATTGTCAATGTCTCACATCTTATTTAATTCGAGAGAAAAAAAGTTTTATATTCTTCTAGAATTGTCGTTATGTTTAACCAAAGGAGCTATTAAATCTGTCTGAGTAACTTGATTAAATAAAAATTGCTATACAGATACACAGTGTACGTGTGTAATTGTAAAAGTAGCATCGAATATTTTGC
>JAAAYG020013285.1:0-11058 GCA_009936455.2 Tomocerus minor
TCTCGGAAACTATTTTGACGTACCTCTCGTTTACGGATGTCAAAGAATTAAGTTGCTGTTCGAAGCAATTGCTAAATGTGGTGAGAAGTTCGAATAGATTCTCCAAATCAGCAAGTTTTACGGTTAGCAAAGAATCGTTGGACTGCGGTGTGCTACCAAAAATGACGTACTGTTGGCAAAATGCAAAAATTGAACTAAGCTGGCTACCTCCAGAATCATTCTCTACTTGGCAAAATGTTTTAAAGTCGGTGACATCGTTGAAACTGGAACTTAGTGTGGACCCATTGGAGAAAATGATGGAAAAGAAGTTGAATTTTCATGTGACTAACATTCTTACTAATGCTGCATCTTTGAAATCTCTTTGGCTGGATCCATCAATAATGCAATGGATTTTGCATGACACTTTCTCTAATGTTAGAGTTCAAGAATGCCTTATGAAATTGAAGGAATTACGTTTTGAGGCTGTAGCGGATGATTGCAAAGGGAATTTGGGAGAATTTCCTTTTAGTGATGATGAGGATGACGATGAAGGACCGTTTCCAAGAAACATTTTCCAAATTTCCCTCATTCCAATGTCTTTAGAAACTTTTAGTTTCGTTGTTCAGAATGAGCCATGCCTTAAAGACGTCAAGTTTAATGAATTCGTTCCAAATATCATGAAGAAATCCGGAAAGTCATTGGTTGATGTGAGCGTATCATTAGACAGTTCAACTATCGCCGCTATTGACTCCATTTTGTTCCCAGCATTGAAAAGTCTAAATGTCAAAGTATCAAATTTTGATTTCGGAGGAGGAAAGGAAATTGGAAAGATAATTCGAAACCAAGTGTTAGTTACGAATCTTTCAATCAGTGCCTATACTTTCTCGCCGAATCTCCTGGACAGCGTAGCTGCAAGAAGTGCCAAATTGAAAAGGCTGCATTTGCAAGCGAAAATATGGTCTCCGTATATCACAACTCGTGACTGGAATTTTTTAAGCAAATTATCCAACTTGAAAGAATTTCGTTTATTTTCTGCCGATACCTTGAACATCACAGTAGTCAAAATTCTACAACAGTTGCCGAGTCAGGTGGAAAGCATTGCAGTTAATGGGAGTTATAATCATCCTGATGAAAGGGAAACTATCCAAATGATTGCGGCCTTGACGAAATTCCCTAATTTGGTGGAGTTGTCATTGCTGGGATGTGACAATGCAATTAATGACGATATATTGGACCACATGTATTACCATATGAAACAGTTAACAGTTCTGGAATTTTCCATTTGTCAAAATGTAACGGATGAAGGGCTTGCTGGTACCAGAGACGGCGTCTTTATGGGAGTCTCTATTCAAAATTTAATAGGTATATTTTATTTATTATTCTGTGCCTTTTTAAAACATCGAAATTCCATCGCTAATTTTCATGTCATCTAAAATGTTTTTGATCTCTTTTGTTCCAGGGTTGAAAAAACTGACTATGCGTTGTTGCCGCAAGCTTACCTCCGGCGCTCTGCAGAAAATCATTAAATTTTCTCATTTAAAAAGTTTGGACATTTGTGGAATAAAAGTAAGGTTATTTTTTTTTTCTTTTTGAGCCCTGTAGTTTTTGTATTTAAGCAAAAAAGGATTGCATGAGGCGACTAATTATTGCTAATAACGTTATAGTTATAATCGGAAATTCTATCTGTAGATCAACGAGGAAGCAGCCGTGGAGATTGTAGCGTCCAATCCTTGTTTGGAGGCTTTTATTGTTAGCTTTGGATGTAGTCGGGGTACTCAAGCAGTTGGTCGTAACCCATTTTTCAAGTATTCTGTCAAAGACAAAGTTATTGTTGCTAATCCCAGGACGAAAACTTTAAAAATAATACCATTCTATTCAGAAATGGAATTGCAAGATGATGATGCTGAGGAAATTTGATGAATTACTTTTTTTATTATAATGGGGAATATGACTTGTGTTGTAAGTTGTGACTAGATATACGAAACGAATTAACTGACTATACTAACGATTTTTATTACGGTCGATGAATTGAACTGAGTATATTAATATTAAAACATTATTTAAGGATATAATAATATAGTTAGTAGTTTGTAGATTCCTTGTGAATGAAATAGCTATGATTTTTAACATTAACGTAGTAAACAGCTCAAAAGAACAATATAACCTTCTTTTTTATGAATTTTTGTAGTAATTTAATATTGAATTGAATAAATCAACTGGTATTTTTTTGTTTTCGAAAATGCTTTAATGGTTGATTTTTGGATTTCTACTTGGACTTGAATTCGCGATAAAAATGCACAATTGTGGTAGCAATGGCTAGGTGTGAGTAGAATGATACAGTTAGGATAGGAAAAAATTTAGAATTCAACATTTGAATTAATTTATTTTTGCTAATAAGTTTATTTTTACAGTTTAATTACAATTGTCTTAACAAGCGTAGTTAGGAAATTAGTATTAACATTGGAATTTTACATTGAACGGTTAAAATTGCCAATTTCTGAGCTCAGAGGCAATTTCAGCCGAATTAAGTCTGCAATATTTTTCCTATTTAATTTCACAGAAGAAAGATTTTATAAAAAGGTGTGGCGCAATTATAGCATTACAGTATGAATAGGAAACCAATCACTATCACTCACATTTAATATTAATTGATTTACGATTTTTACGAATAATATAAACACGACGAACGTATACAAAAGCGTGCATATGTTGTAGTTGACTAAAATTATGAACAGGTAGCTTATTCTCTAAACTGACAATTTTTGTAATGATGTTGCAAACAAACACACGCTCTTCTTTACAGTAGTAACTCTCAATTAATTAACGCTACGTACATTAGAATGAATAATAAACAATGAGCCGGGTGTTCCGAACTTAGAATCACACGGGTGTACGTAGACAACTGACTAACAAGTACATGTCAACAATAATAAGTATTCGAGATTATACTGTCGGTTTATATACTTGCTTTAAGTAAAGCTTAACGTAAGGCTACGTTCATGTAGCCTTTTATACTTGAAATATCATTAAAACGCAAACAACACAGAGGCACACGCTCACCTCAATTATTACATTATTATTACTATAAAACACGCACAGCACAGGAATGAAACATTTGTTAAATTATTTGAGAAATACTTAATTCCATGGGTATAACAAATCGCGTGCCTTTTTCTTCTTTTTTTTGCATCAATTCTTCTTGACATTAATAATCTTCAAAATAAATCATCCTGATCCGAGTAGTCCGAGTAGTTGTTGTAAGGGAAAAACATGTTATCGTCGTCATCAAAGTCCGAATTCCATTCCCAACCGAATGAGCCATCTTCTGAAGATTCAAATTCTTCGTCGATATCTTCTGCATCACTGTCTGAATCTTCGTAGGCCCAATCCTCATTCTGTGCAAAATCAAAAACTCTCAATTTTAATTCATTCATGTCTTAAGGAAAATGTCACAGTGGGAAGAATGTATTTAATAAATCTCTTACCACATAATTCACACGGGTAATTCTTGAATTAGCAGCTTTCACATCTTCTGTAACTTCCTCCACTGCAAAATTTACGGTTAAACTTTCTAAGCTTGGATTCTGTCGCACTATTTGAACTAAGGAATCTTTGGGAATCTACAAAAACAAAATTCAGAATTTTTCATTGACTACAAAATCAATATCTTTCTAGATAATAATTTATAGTCACTATTTGCATATACAAATCAACATTATAATCACAATATTACTTTTTTATTATGTATCATGCTTATCATAATAATAATAATAATTTATTATTCATTTACCGGTTGTGGACATATGGCCAAATCTAAACGAACTAATTCCAAGAACTCTATTGCATTTAGCAAGCCTTCGTGTGTGATTTCCCTGCATTCTCGCATAGTCAATTCACGGAGACCTGAGAAAAAATAATTTTTTACATTAATAAAGACAATGTATCATAGTTTTGCATAATTTGTAAAACAATAAACCTAAATTCAAAAATTAGTTAGTTAGTAATATTGATGGCAGTAGCTTACCTTTGAGTGATTTCAAAGCTATGCCGGTATCTTCATCTCCTCTTTTTCCACAGATTCCAAAATCTGTGAGTGCCCGACAATGAGAGAACTTGAAAACTTTGAGTTTGGTGATGTTCAAACAAATGAATTGCATGACCTGATCATCTAGTGCATTTTCACAACGCATAAGACTTATTTCCGTAAGGTTTGAGAATCTTGTGAGACAAGTAATGGTATTTAGTGCTACATTTCCCGACCAGCCAGACTCCAATCCTCTAAGAGCCACTTTACTGACTTTGCCTGGGAGACTGCTTAAATACTCGTAGCACGTAGCTTGTGTTTCGTCTTCGCCCAAAAAGGATCTTGGTTGAAACATGCGGAAATCTGTTAAATACTGCATGTTGCCTAAAAAGCCCCAATCTATGGACTCTGAAGAGCCAGTGAAGCTAGAGCCTTTTAAATGTAGACGCTTGAGTTTGGAGCTCTTAGATTGAATAGCTCTCAGTACAGTCTTTGGAAATCCACTTTTGAACTGAACTTCTAAACTTTCCAGCAGAGGCTGGTTTAGAAGAAAGGCAATAACGTTCGTTTCATGCTGTCGATGAGCTGTAATTTCTAATTTTTTCAGAGCAGGACAAACTATTTTTTGCAGTTCAACCATACTCCAAATATGAAGTCGAAGGCACAATTCTGTCAACGTAGAACAGCAGTTTTCAACAATTTTCGGTGTAAAGGCATTATGTTCCTGAAAAGAATTAAAACATTTTGGTAAATACATAAATAAAATAAAAAAATAATAATAAAATTGAATAAAATGGAGCAAAGGCAGAATTAAATTAAATATTTTTACACAACGAGAATGTAAATAGTTTAAAATAATTAATTGATTTGTAAAAATAATTTACTTTTTGTCCACCATAGTACGAATCAATTTTTCCGAACGTAAAACTTTTCAGTTTCATAGGAATGGCGGATAATTTTAAAATGTTTTGAGGAAATGGGCCTTTATGTCCGTCGACACCTCCGATGTGTCTCGTTGTGTCCCTTCTACCAGTAGTGATCCTCAATTCTTCTAGATTACTTAAATTTGCCTGTACGACAGGATCAGAAAATACTTCCAATTTTTTCTCCAGTATGGTACAATCCAACCACAGTGACTTTAATTTTGGAGCATTCGTTAATATTTCACTTAGAAAATTATTCATCTCCTTTTCTTGAACACCATATGCTTCATACAATTCCAGAGCTTCTATATGCTGCATAATTCTTTTAATTGACGGCAGGGATTTCGGGGGCAGAGTACTTAATTCAATGTCTGCACATTTCCACTTGAACTTTGTTTTCGTCGTTATTCTCTTTTTGTACGTTTCTCGGCAAATAAGGAGCTTCATATTGTCCGAGAATTTTCGGAACCCTCGCGCTTTGCAATGGAGCAGATGACAAGTTTGACTGACTTTCTTCATATCTGTGGGATTCAAAAAGCTGGCAATGTTGTCCCAAATCTACAAACAGTTAAAATATTCATGTACCACTTGATTATTAATACATGGCTTATTTTCCAGTTTATTATATCAAATTAATTACCAAGTCATTGGTAAATACTTTATTTAACAAAAAAGTATGTTTTTCAATTTCGGAGGGGTCCATTTGAACTTGACCAGAAGTGTCCACTTCCATCAGGGCGGGTACTGCGCTTTTGGTTGCTTCTTCCTTTGGCTTAGGCACAGCTCTTCTCTGAAAAAAGTTAATAATAGTCCCAAAATTTTATTTGGCTGTTCTGATTTGTAAATTATATTTGAAAAACAACTTAAAGCAACATTTTCTTTGCTTGTCTTTTTACACACTTAAGTGTGATCAGCTTACCCGGTTAGTCCGTCTGGCTAACATAATGTAGCCTATAAATCGCAAAAATATTTAATAGCCAGCAGCAGTTTATCGCTGAGGATTTTCATCAGTTGAAAATTCGGATAACTCCACGGAAATTCCAGTTTGATTCATCTGTTGTCTGTAAAAATGTCCAAGCGAATTAAAATTGACATCTTTGATTATTTTCCATAATAAAAAGTTTCAATACTTTTCAAATAATTAACTGTGTACGTTTGTTAGGACTCTTTTAGCATGCACTATTATTACGGTAGATGTTAACTTTTGAAAATTTACAATGTGTTCAGAAGTTGTAAACAATAATTGTCATTTTATTGTGGCAATCGGTCAATTTAATTTAGTGTTAACTACATATGAATAAAGATAAACAAATGGACGGCATACAAACAATAAGGTTCAGTTTAAATCCAATTACCTGATAATTAACAGCTTGAGGTGACATCGACACTGCTGTCAACCAAACTCCATTAACTTATATCAATAAAGAGTTTTAATTGGGTGAAGTCAATCAAGATAGTCAAGTCAAGAAGGCTTCCTTGTGCAATAAAGTTGTGAAGTTGTGTGACTTTTATTTGGTCAATCAATTCCCTGTGCTATGCTTTGCTTCTGTAGTTAACTTTTGAAATTTCGAGCTCTCCACTCTTACAAAGTCACAAAGACCATGGCACGAGAATAGGAAGTTCCCAAGCATATAAATATTAGGTAATTCAAAATGCAAACTGGAGGAGAGTGACGGTACTGGACGTTGTGGACATTGAATGCTGGCTCTTGACACGTGTCAACAAAGACTGATTATTATTATTATTATTTAGGTACACTATAATTTGCAAATTAAAAAAATTGTACTGAAATAATTTTTTGAGAGCAAATTAGTGTTTGATAAATTCATTGATGTTGATTTTCTTGATATCCCTGTTCCTGAAATAATTAAACATTTTTGCATGAAATGAATCTACATTCAGTTTTTTATAATAATATTGTAATGAAATTGATGATTTTTAGAGTAGATGCCACAGAATTACTAGGAATCGGACATAAAATCTAGCAATGGTGAAAGCAAACAAAGTTGTCGTTTGTGGCATGAAGGGAATCGGGAAGACCACAATGTTGGAACAACTTATCTACGAAAATTTTGAAAAACAGGTTACTTTCACAGATTTTCATTCATGTTCGGTAATGGAAGCACTAATTGCATTTATGAAGTCACTAATCGGTCCTTTCCTTTTCCCACAGGATATACATCCAACAATAGAAGATATTTATGTGGCTTCAGTTGATACAGATAGAGGGACAAAAGAAACGCTAAGATTTTATGACCTGGAAGGATTTGGGGCGTCGGATAACAATGAAATTTATCTTCCTAAACAGTACCACTCAATTGCGGATGCTTTCGTTTTGGTCTATGCCGTTGACAGTCGACAATCCTTTGATATTGTCGATACACTGAAAAAAGACATCGATAAGAATAAAGAAAAACGAGAGGTGGGAATTTTTAAGGATTTTATGCTCCATTCCAAATATCCATGCATACATTTATAATGGAGGACTTTCTCTTTTCCCAGTGAAAGCATTACGCCCTCTATTGTTGTTAGAAAAACCGATGACAGCTTGTCTATGGGAATTGATAGGGAAAAGGGAAAACTCATATTTATTTGCATTTCACGAAGGAATTAATTGTCGAAAGTTATTTCGATTTTGTTCTTTACGGGATTTTCTTAAAAATCTATAAATATATGCAGATATATGTAAATGCAAGTGGTAATTTTGTGTTTATTTTGCAGGTTCTAATCATCATGATAGGGATGTCATGCAAAAATGATAGAAAACGACAAGTTGACCCATCTTTTGCAGTTAGCTGGGCTACAAGAGAAAAGATTCGACATTTTGATGTTGCAATAGCAGACAGAAAGAGTTTATTGCCTCCTTTTACATATTTAGCATCAAAACTCAACCCTCCACCAACGAAAACGGGCTTTGCCCCTCTAGGAATCTCACGAAAAACCAAAGAGTAAGATTGTTCCATGGTAAAAGTTAACTTGTTTTACACATTTGCACACCTACCATGCACGTGTTTAGAATTGTTTTCACTCACCGAATATTACAATTTCTCAAATATTTTGTATTTTACCAATTTATCAGTATTTTTAACATTCGACTACCAAACACTCCATATTTAGTATTAGAGAAACCAATAATTATGTATTGATATATCTTTATATATAATATAACTTTTTGGGAAGGAGGATATGGTGCAAGGGTTAACTTTCACATAGACATACTTATACATGATAATCATGAGTACCTTTTTTTATCTACTGTAGAAGAGAATTTAAAAGTTGTATAGTAATATAGTAGAATATAAAGTTTAACAGATGAATGTAATTTTGTTTTAATTTATGAAGAAATACATTATTTACTCCGTTTTATTGAATGTTTTTTGTTCGTTCCGAGTCATTTGTCTGTTATCCATCCATGATCTCCGCTCTACTCTCTCACCGTGATCATTTTAGATCCAACAGCTCGTCGCAGCTGGCGAGAGTTGAAAACAGCCACAAGACGGGCTTCGCCAGGTTTGCGTGGAATGACGCTCTCGTTGATGTTAAGCATTTCTCCGGGTTTTAAATCCCTGAATAGAAACAAACATAAAAAATGCAGTAAACAATTTGTTTTTATGACGAGGAGAGGAACTATTATTAGAACAATCGCCCAATAAAATTCGATTTTCTTAATGAAAGTCATTGGAACAGGAGATTGATTCTATAATAATAATGTAAAATTACCTTAGACGCCTGAAGACTGGTTTGGTTAATCCAACGGCTTCGTAGAAGATGTAGCAATCAGTGAGAGTGACACTGAGAGGATTAACCATGGAGAAGCTCACTTGGAAGTCAGTATCTAGTTGAGCGACAGAGCGAGTCTAGGAGTGATAATTTTTAAAAGCAGTAAATATTCATATTCCTATTCATAAAAAATTAAGGTTTGAGAATTCTAGACTCAAAATGATTATCTTACTTGAATGTTAATTTTCGGCTTTGTGAAAGTGACATCCTCGTCTCCAGCCCAGAACTGATTCGTCTCTTTGACAAAGACGCAAGCGAAAAAGCGAATCAAATAATCCTCATCAAGACGGTCTTGGTAATCCTGTGGACTCAACTCTAAACTCAAAGCCTCCCCTGAAAAATATACATTTGAATCAATTATAATGCTAAAAATTCCTTTCCCATTCTCTGGTTGGACAGATTATAGAAAATTTGTCGAAAAAAGTATTAAAAGGTATAAATATATATATAAATAATATATATAAAGGTACAAAATATTACTCTGATTTGGCTGCAAACTGATCTGTCGGCGGAAGTGCTTCATTTTCCTGCCCACAACTCCACGATAGAGTGGCCTAGCGAAGAAACTAATCACTAACGACCGATTCTCATTCGAAAGATTTTGAAGCATCAAGGAAACCTATGATTAGAAAATGATTGTCTTGTAATATCGTCAATAATATCGTCTAATATCACCACACATCAAGACAAATCCGCTACAGCACTTTCTTTTCCTCAAGATAATTTAATTAATCAATTTTTTTCTTGTAATATTGGAAAAACTTAGAGTAAAAGTCGGATAAAAGTTTCGTATGGAGTAAAGATTAGGAAAAAGAAAGTTCTGTTTTAACTGATTTCTTAGATTTTGTGTACTATTTGCTCATACTTGAAGATTTTGTCCAAATGAGGCAGTGTTGGCATTCCAGTCGACAATTAAATCCTCTTTTCCATATCTTGTTCCCAGAAGAGAGTCTTTGGTCCGAAGGGAAATGGATCCTCTACGAGGCAACGTCCCTCGCATGGAATTCATCACTACAAGCTTATCGTCTTCACTTCCTGCACCATGTATCAAAAAAATAAAGCTCTATTAATTACAGAAAATTTTGTTTTCCTAGTAAATAAGAAAATGAGGAAAAATACAAACCGTCTTTTTTCTTGTACAAGTGCGTGATATCTTCAAAGTCATCATCATCCTCATCGCGGTCGCATCGTTTCGTGACAACCAATCTTCCAATGCTGTTAGTAGTTAATAAAATAAGATCAAAATTGATATGTTATTACAGGGTATGGCTCAAAACGTTGCGAAAGGAAAATGAAACTCTGTGGAACATCATCAATAAATCAAAAAAAAACTGACTTGTCGGAAACAATTTTCTCGGGGTATGTGTTCGTGTAGAAGTGTCTAAATTGGGAATTGAGCATGGAGTAGAAGTAGAAAATATCGAAATTCACTCCCACTTCACCTCGACGTACGGCCTCAGCAGATGCAGGACCATAACCTGAAAAATGTAGACAATTTTCTTAAGGCGTGACTTGGGTTAATATTTAATATACACTCTCCTAGCCATAATTTATTATTCCGCAGATCATCTCTCTTCTCTCCTCTACACTAACGGCTACAAAACTTCAGGAGATTCTCAGGGGCGTAACTTTAACTTGAGATGAGAAGCAATCAAGATATAAAATTTTTCATCTTAATGATAGTATATAGATAAATAGTATAGTTAGAGAAATCCTCTCTTATAATAATGCATCTGCACATGATAAACATTGTTTTCCTAGCGAATTTCTAACATTTTTTTTTATTTGCACTGAATGTTAGACTAACATTAGTTGCCCTATTTGCCCTTTTCTTTAAGAGTCTCAAATTGTAATTCGGGAGGTCGTAACTCCAATCCAAATGTCAGGAAATAAAATTATAATTCTGCAAAGAATCCCACTTTATCACTTGGTATCATAGTACACTTCTGGGAAATTGCTTTGTGATTTAAAGCTGGCTAGAGATATAAAATGTCCATTGCCAATCTGACTGACTCCTAGCACTGACTTTGCTCTATCAAGAAAGTTTGTTGCATCCGCTTCTATTGCGCTCCATTAGAAAATAGCCCATCTTGTGGAGTTGAGTGGAATAAAAGAAGGAAAGAACATAAAACAGGATGATGGACATCGTAATGATAAGTAAAAACGTCTACCTTGAGTATTCGGATCAACAGCTTGCCAGCCGATGTAGGATCCAGGGGCAATTAGGTCATCTCGCCGAATCCAAACGTCATTCCAGCAATGGTACGCCTCGTAAAGGTCGCTTTCTCTCTCGTTTTCTTCACTCCAGTACAAATCCACATTCAAAGTGTTCTACAAATACACCACACAGTC
>JAAAYG020013296.1:8209-22214 GCA_009936455.2 Tomocerus minor
AAAACAAACGTTTAATCTTGTGTAAATGTGATAAAGATAATTAAAATAGTTCGCAACTAGAAATATCTGAAAAAAACTGTACTACAGATGACTAAGATTGTTTGACTGAAAAGCGATGGATGTTGTCAAGTAAAATACGACAAGAGACAGGAAAGCAAAAAGGGTTTTACAGCTATTATTGTCACTGTTGAAAAGTGATTTTCATCCTGTTATGATTTTACAGGTACATATCGCATTAACTACCGCATAGGGTAGCAATCACAATGCAGCGAATTCGCTCACTGTAAATATCAATGGACAATTTTAGTTAACGCTTGAATTTCATCATAAAAACAGTATTTCTAGAATGAGCGACATGAATGTAATGTAATACGGTGTGGTGTGGATTGATTGCTTCACTTTTTGCACTCAGCCGGAAGTTCTTCTTTGTCTGCTACATCAGGGAATTGTATCTACCTGCCTAGATTTGGATTTCATGTCACAAAACTTATTTAGTTTCAGCTAACCTACGCTGTGTGCATAGGTAATATTATTTGCCAACTCTATTCATTCACAAAATCTACGCGATGTCTATAGGTTGAAAAGGAGAAGGAAAAAGGGTGCATTGTTATTGCAATGGCGTCTATTTATATTCTGCTCCCAACACCAAAGTGTGTACACTAACGTGCCTAGTACCTATATCTATTGAAATGACAGCCTCAAAAACATCAGTTAAATAATAATGAATAAAAAGAACAGGACATGACGACAGCATGACATAATAGCTTTTAAGATCTACTAAGAGAGAGAGACAGAGAGACTCCTTTTATCTATCTACCTACCTACCATTTAATTTATCAGGTGGGTAGAACATGTAATGCTTGCGACGAAGACAAATTCCTTTCGCCTACTCTTGTAAATAATCCTGACAATTATGCGACAGCAACCAAGTTACAACTGTAGTGCTACTGCTTCCTTTGACTCTAACCTATTTGACTAGTACATTTCGGCAATAGTAATACACGTGCATACCTAGATGTGTTCTACTTTTCTTGCTATGAACACTTCTTGAATAGCAGTGCCACTCTTTTATGTAAGAATGCATACTGTTCAAGAAATCGAAAGTCGATATGCAATAGTGCCACATAGCTTGCAGTATAAAAAGGTAATAGCCACTTTGATATCATATCCCAATAAGTACTTAGCATTATCAATACCATACCGATTACAAAAATACAATTTTGTGTTGATTCTAAGAAAAGTTTTCTGTGGGACTCCGGGAGAAAATATCAATATCTGACCTAATTTTCTTGGATATTTTATGTTGTCGCCGACCGAAATGCGACCAATTGAAGAAACAGGGCAATTTCTTAGGTATGTCTTACAGAAAATATTGACAGAATTGGAATAGCACACTGTTGATATATAAACAGTGTAAATGAATAAATGATATTTCAAACTCGAACAACATTTAGAATCTTTCTGACCCATTACAAGTTGAGAATTGTTGAGGAGAACGTATGATTTATGAATATTCTTATTCTCATAGCTAAGAAGAAGAAAATAATAAATAATCCATAGCATGCCACGATACACAAATATTTCTTTAGGCACGAATACTATTTGCGTGTAGAATGCATTGTGTTCAGCATTGAAGAATAAAAAGGGTCTGGATTTTCCCAAACTCCCTCTAAAAGTAATCAAAACAGAAATGTAAGGCTGTAACGCAAAGAGCAGGACAGGTAGAAGTCGACAGGACAATGAACCGAATTTCTTGTAATATTATTTCATGTATTGTGGTTTAGTTTCGTTTAGCTTGGTAGCTTCAAGAGTCAAGTCACGGCAATTTCAGTAACCTATTATTAGCATAGCTTCTTCTAACGCTAGCTACATTATAGCATTCAAGTAATACAACATGCTCTAGTGTTTTAGTTTCATTTTCAATTCAAATCACACAGTTTGTGTAGATTTCCTTTCTTAGATTTAAGCATTCGTGTAAAAACTCTTTAACCCTTAACATTAGAATTATATTCCACGCATGTTACTCTCCTGGTTGATTCTACAGTATATGTCTCAAGTAATGAAATGAGTTTCATGTATAATAACCCTCACAATGACTAATTCTAAGGATAAAATTAAGTTTACTAAAGTTTGGTCAATCTCCGAAGAGGAGAATCTGACTATGACTAAGTATGGCCTTCAATTCTGACATTGTCACGTTACGCTGTGAATTTTACCATGTAAACTTGAGTTAGGTATGCACTAAAGTTCAATTTATACAATTCTTACGTGTACCTGTAGTCTGTGTAGTGCTATACTTTTGGGATCGTATGTAATAAAATGATAAATAGCTCCTGGGCATTAAAAGCTGTAGTCACATAGGGAGATTTAACACCTCGACATTAAATTTCATAGTTGCGTCCATGCGTTATTCTTTTGTGACGTGCAAATCTAAATAGAACATACACATAAGCGTAACAAGGCTGTGCAAACATAATCAACTCACTATTTAACTATAATATTATTATGACTATGACCATTGCCTATACGAGAAATGCAATAAAAACATTCGGCAAATGAATATTAGTGGTAGAAGGTAGAAAGTCTACCTAGGTTGAATTTCGTATGAACAAATTGCGTCATTTAACGATTAGAAGGAAACAAGCTGTGATATTTTACGTTGCATATACCTTATACATGCATTTAAGTGTGTACATTGTTAACGAGTAGAAAAGAGAGATGAACATAGTTTTGATCTTGGTTTCGTTAAGGCCTAGTGAGTAATTTCATCAGTCAACCTTTTATTACGGTAAAACTAATTAGCATGCCATAAGATGATAAGTAAAAGTGGAAAAACTCATTGCAAGTCATTTTATAAAATATTCAAATTACAACTTCATAAGATGAATATTTGAAGGTACAAAATTGTATTTGACAAACTATCATTCAATGTTGTCACATTAAATAAGCATTTTTTATGAAATTGTCTTTTAGTTTCAAACAGTACGTCCTATGTGAATATGACATTATTGTTAACATTGTAATTATCATCTTGTGTAGAATGAACATTGTTATGTAATTGATTTTCAACAATCCGAGTGCTTTTTTATGCACGGTAGTAGGATTCCAATGCATGTTCAGAAAATAATCCTAAGGATCAATCTCTCAGCATCGTTACACTACACTAACGGAAAGGTTTATTGTATTTACACAAGGTTAAAATTGTGACCACGTTTATTTCGCCTGTTTTATGACGTTTTGTTCGTGAAATAAAAATGATGTAGTAGTAAAGCATTTGAAACAATGACATAATAAATAAGTTAAACATAATAAACACATTGTCATGTTCATAAAATTTACTACCTACTACAAGTGTACATTAATTGCCTCAATTGTGTAGTTTATCAGTGCTTATCTATTTGTATGAGTATTAAACATTATAAATTATGTCACCTCATACAAAATCAAAGCTTACATTGCCGTAGATCACTAAATGCAGACTTAACTCTATCATTTTCAAATCGGGTTACAGAGTAAGAGCTTTAGCAGTTAATTTAGGAATGCTTGTAGCACTTATGTAGTTAGATAGTACAAAGCAAATACATAGACTAAACTCTTGAATTCACTTTGTGCAAAACACAAATATGCTTGTAATGGAAAAACCTTTGATCACATTGCGTAATAATATGACCACCTTCAACAACCTAAGAACGAGGAAAACGGATATTTTTGTAATATTATTAGATATGAACAAATTCATGACAGGGGATCGGGCGACATGTTTCTTTACCTACTCAAAGATTATCTTTATTGATGGCGCACTTAAATAATTGCATTTTGTAATTATGTAATCAGTACTCATGCATTCTGCAATTTTAATACTTTATGCACAATTGTTCCAGACGAATGTTCGTCATTCTGAGAGCAAGTTTAACCACTTATTTATGATGAATATTGGTCGCATTCATAAAGAAATGACTTCATTGAACTTTAGTACAAGACATTTCGGAAAAATCAATTGAATAACATGCAAATCCTATGACGGTGGTATGTAACGGCAAAACTATTTAAATAATTTGTTATGGATTCAACAGGATAATTGCATAAATGAAAAGAGTGTCCATTATCTGTCATTGTTGTCTACTGTGTAATAATCAGTAATGGACTTTGACAAAATGCTGCTCATTAACTAAGCATTGTAAACATGAATGTGTACCCAGTTTATGCATTTTAAGTTTCTGAGCATTCACTTTTCTGTGAGTGATCGTTTACAAATAAAGTATTCATTAGTATCGGCGAGTAAACCCAAAATCAAAGTATGCAATTGACACATTGATACATAATATTATGATTAGCTCATTAAATAGTGTATTAATCGGTTGATTCTATTCGGGAACACAACAAACAAATTGCTACAAATAATGATATTCGGGAACCCCACACACAAGTTGAAACAAGTTATGCTATTCATTTAAATTCAGAACCGACCTACTAATCGTTAACGAAATATGTATGGTTGTTATATTATTTTTCTCATAACGCAAAAGCTTTTAAACAATTTGGCACACAAAATGTAAGGATGTAATGAGGCTCCATCAATATTTACTAATGTTGTGTTAAAACGAGATACATATAATATAAATGACTCTATTACTTAATTTCATTGTTTGACGTACTCAGAAAATACTAATTGCATTAAACTGTGGTAGCCAAATGGGAAAATGGTGTAAAACGGATTGTTAGTACATAAACACGTGCTAATAGCTGTACTCAGAGCATTGTTTAAATTGTAAATGCGAAATGAAAAGTGTATGAGACAATAAAAATATTACATGCATTACATCAGAAGATCCGTAAACAATGAAAACAATTCTACGACTTATCACTAGAAACATGTAAAAATGGGCCAGTATTTTTCATATGCTATCTGCAAATGTATGATTATGAAAAACTGGATTTCTCACGGATTATAAATATCCACTCCATGTATGGGAGAGGAGTTTTGCTAGCATTGCAGAAATGTAAATCAGGGTAGGAATAAGCCTGAGAATGTGGAATCAACAAACGCCTTCCTCCTACACAAATGTAATTACCCCAGGACAAATTCAACTTCTCGGGGAATTATTGTGTAATATTGAAACAAGAGATATTTGCGGAGAAAAAGAATTCTCCATCAAATTGCTATTTATTAGTACTTTGTACCTTGTAAAAAACATTGCACAACTACCCAATTATAATTTCCCTGAGTATTCACACCATAAATAGCGTTGGCATCTCTTCCAAACATATGCAATGATCTAAGTATGTTTCATACTCTAAAGAATACTCAATTATTTTCCAGATTATTATTTATGATGCTGCTAAAATAACTAATTATATCGGTGTATGCATCCTACAGATGAAATTCCCCACGCGTGACCAAAGACGAACAGACTCATCTTCATTGTTAACTGAAGGAGGCTAATATGGCAGGATGACGGCAAGAGATTATAATAACCATGGCCATTTCATGCTATTTTTTGTCATGAAATTCCGAGAAAACTAATCTTTGTCATCAGCACAGGTATAAAAGGAAGCATGCACACATAAATCATTAAATTCACATGGAAATAATGCGTAGAAGTAGGAACACCATATACGTTAGGGCTTTGGCGTTATGTATCTTTACTTAGAAGTAAGAGTACGTCAAGTAAGTACGTGCTAGTCTAAATTATTTCCAAGTACTTAGTCATTAAAAATGTGTATCAAAACAAAGTTTATCTGTGAGTAGTAATACTAACCATGTAATAATCTCTGGAAATGGAAGTTGAATTTCCTTAGCTATTCTTAACCTTTCAAAGTTAAAAGTATTCACCTGCAGCGTCGAGCTATTACGATTAGGATTAAAATGGTCAGCCATCATTTATTTTATTACATTTACTACCTACTGACAGACTACCTTCATTTCCACTCTTGAAGGAAGGCATGAATTCAACTCACAATGCAACTTGTGCTGTGAAGATTAAAGCTCTTACCTGCCTGTGTATGAACTAATGTTAATTCACAGCACAAATTACAAGGTCACACATTCTACGTAAAAGGAAAGGTCTTAGAACAAGTTCTACACAACGAAAATAATACTCTCTTATATAACAATACGCGTGTTACTGCTATATATTAGTTGAAATAGCAATAATACAAAAATACAATACTACGATTGAATGATCTAGCTAAGTAAAAATTTTGTTTTTCCCAATACAGCTATTTAAAAGCAATAAAGTCTTTGTTTATTCAAGGATAATATGGTTTGGTTAACTATCCATAAAAATGACTCTTATAATGCTTAATTTTATGTTCTGTGGCACATTCTATCATTAACGAGAGTTACCATAAGGAAAATCTAATTATTAATGATAATCAAACCCATTCCCTTACATTGTGTCATTTTAACTTAAAAATATTTTCTCTGAACATAATATTATGTGTGCATTGATGTGATATGTTTAAGAAAAATTTGTTTTATAATACTATTCTCGATTTCGTGTTCTAAAAATTGCCAACCAATTAATAAAAATGAAACTGGCAGGACTTACAAGCTTAGCATTTGCATTTGTGTGATATTTAAGTAATTACAGATTAAACTTCATACATTTAGAATAGGAACTTTAATTGATTGCAGGTAAATACATTTAAATAGAGCAAATACAACTGTGTCAATTGAAACTGAACATTGAATTTATTTTTGGGTAGAAATAATATGTCATCAATCCAGAAAACGTATGAGACTGGATGCAAATAGATCCCACTTACCGTTGGGCATTAAAAGTATTGAAACACAATGAAACTAAATCCACAAGTATCACAAGAAATAATATATTGACATTCATGTACTTATGAATAGAATGTGGATAGATAAAAGTACATGAAATTGCAGATAGTGTTAACGATAAAATGGTATCTGGATGAAACTTTAAGTGCTTGTCTGAGGTAAGTGTACACTCTCAAATGTCAAGTCCAAAGCGAATTGGTTATTCTTGGACGAATTTCTCTTTAGCTGTCCTCTTTAAATCAAATATTTGTAATAGCCTCTTTACCATCCTCAATTCAATAAAAATTATTCAAAGTGGGCTATTAACCTGTCTATGCCCATACCTTAATAATGTTTTCATTCCTAATTTTATGCACACAACTTTTTTATATTTAGTTATAAGGAACTTATGTGTATTTTTGCATGTGTGAATAGCATCAATGAATAATGACAACTTGGTTAGTTCCGCTAATGTGAATTAGAGTTAATATTATGCCCGATAGCTTTTGAGTGGATGGAGCTTAATGGTTATTGAGAATTTTTCTCAAGGTTGTTACTTAGTTAGATTAAAGGAAGTAGAGAAGTGTACAAGCGCATTTATTGTACAGCACAATGCCGTTATCAATCATATATATATGTATGTCTCTGAACACAGGATTAGTATCTAAGGCAGTATTATCTTTGCGATAAAAAAATGACGACGTATTTGACGTACTTGAAAAGAGCATTATAGTTTAGGTTGTGAGAAAATAAATTCACAATCGCAACTTTTTCTTTTTCTAACATGTTTCTTATTGAAATAATATATCAAATATATTTAACACCTTTACAGCAGACTATATAACGATAGCTCAATTCAACCTCTACTAATGATACTGGAAACAAGTACATAAAAATGCTTTTTACGTATACCTACACACACATATATAACCTATACTTATAATTGTGTTTATCATTAGTTATTTGTTAAAATACTTCTCACTGTAATAATATCTAAATATTTCCTTCCTTGCTTTTAGCATGTGCAAGCTTTGGATTAATAGAGATATAACCAACAGTTGTAAAAAAAAGTACAGCAAAATATTCTACTTATCATCATAATGAATAGTAATGTATCTATATAGGTAGGTAGCTATATTTAATAAGAATGAAGAGAGGACACAATTAAGGGAGGAAATTAAAGTTAACTATTTTAATTAAAACCAGAGCTAGAAAATGAGAATGTTAATGAATGAATTTAAATAGTGCAAGAAAGTTTTTAATATTAATTGTAGAAAAAGAAAAGCGTAATACTAATGCTGCTTACGTTTAATGAGTAGATAGAATCTCCACGTGTTCGGATTATTTATATGAGAATGTTATTGTGTGTATGTGCCTACGACTCTGGAAAATGTTCCATTCACTTGTGTATCTGTCTCACTCAGCTGTTGTGATAAGAATCTCTAGAGAAATATGTTAATATTTCGGATACTTCTTAAGATTGTTTGAAGAATCAAAAAAATTAAGAAGGAGCTCGTATAAATGGCAGCGTAGCACAGAAGTAATCCAGTGATTGGTTTAAATTTCAGTTGATTGCATTGAAATGTAAGTGATAGAAACACAGATATGTATGTGTGTATAATAATTAGGCACTTATTTCCATTCACTATTCACTTATGCAAGGCCGGGCCTATTCACTCAACACAGCAGGAGAACAGAGTTGTACGAATTTTAATTCTTTCTAAAATGCGTAATCTTTATTAAGAAAAAGTGTTTGCAAACATTACATTTTAAATGGTACGTGTGTGTGGAGGGATTGAATTAGTGTACAATATGTAGCTGTACAATTAAATAGTATGATTTAAAATGAAAGTGAGTTTAGAGAACTAATTATATTTCCTAAACTATGCTACTCTCTGGTAGTTAAGAGCAGAAAATGAAGGGGAGCGAGATAAAGAGTACCTAGATGCTTTCGCATTGCCACCGCTTGTGAGACTGAATAGAATGACTGATCGTGAGTTTTATGAGTGAGAGCGAGCAGTGTAGCTTCAGTTGCCTTAGCCAACTAAGTGTGGAATTCCCTTCTTCACAAATGCACAATAAAAGCTTAGCTTTGCATTACATACGTGTGTAGAGTAGACTATACCTATATGTACTACTTATAAACCATGATGTGTATATTCCGTGAATCCTTCACGTATATTAGCCACTTAATATTCTCATCTGCTTTTTTAAACTTTACTTTTGTGTATGGAGGAATAATACATTCTTTTATAGCATGGAGAATGTATTACATGAGAAATAAACACGACTGAGACTCTGCAACGCTGACATATTACAAATGCCTTCGTTTTTTTGTGTGTAAGTAGGTACCGCAAATATAGTCGGTAGGAAGAAGGTAAATTTAATAGTAGAAGTCGCCTGCCTGTTGTACAGTAGTAAAATGTATTGCCGAGGATGTGTCGTGTAGAAGGGAGTTTATTACATATTCTAATAAATTTGTCACATAACCACATTAGTCATGATAAAAATGCAAAATAGCTAGGATATTTAGCATGCCAGACACACATTGTATATTAAACTAGATGACAAAGCATAATAATTATCATAATATAATTATTGTGGACTATTATTATGCAGTAGACACTAAATAATAATATTTCTGAGCCTAACAAGTTTCCTCGTCATTAGCTAAAAGCAAAACAAGGATTTTGAGAGAGCATAAAATATTTTGTTTGTTTCCTATTCTGGATTTAAAGTCTTTGCTGGGTTACTCTACATTTTAATCACCTAAAGGTGTTCTGACTACATGCAATTTGTAGTTCTATGAATTTGTTATAGACATTCTCGGATCATTATACTTACATGTAGGCGGAATTTTATTAACATTTATATTATGTGCTTCCAAATTGCAGAATTTTTGCAATTGTGTAGCAGTTGTGACATGTTGACAACTTGACAGGGTGCCTGCCATATGCTAGAGGCACTACGTGACCGACTCCATTATTCTACAACTCAAAATAAATAAAAATGTTATGCAAATCAGCTAATTGTAATTCAAGGAATATATTTATATTCTAGATAAATAGACATACTATTCACACTCATATACTATACAAGGGATAAGAATATGGATATGATAGTAGTAATAAACTAATTTTAGGGTAATTTTAACTTTAAGGTAGGAAATTGTTTTGCATTGTCATAGATGGGCAAAATACAAGTGTTTCAAACAAAGTTTGTATTTTGTATTCTCTGAAGATGCAGAAAAAAGTATTTTGTATTTTAAGATTTTCTTTGCATTTTTCAAAATTCTTTTCTTAATAATAAACCCTTTAAATCATGCGTGAAAACCATTATATTTGACGATATGAGCAAAAGACTGTGTTTTGTATTTATATTTTCCGGGAAAATGTATTTTAAATACATGTATTTCGTATTTTGTATTTGGAAGGAAGCATGAATGTATTTTGTATTTTGAAGTTGAAAATTTTGTATTTGAGCAAAATATTTTCAAAACACTTTACTATATATTTTGCCCCTCTATGCTAATTGTCCGTAGTCCGTTTGGCAATTAAGTATAAGATAATTAGCATTCAAAATTAATAAAGCGCAATTACAAATCGTTTCGCCAGGAATGGTATTTTAAGAAAGTATGCAATAATGCCAAAAACCTCTTTTTCCTGAGTAAGTGATATCAATACTTCTCTAAACCATCCTCAAAAACCTATGTAGTTTCCGGTTCTAGAAGAAAACATCTATAAATATAATTGCTTCCTACTTAATTGCTGTTTAAAAAGTAGACATTGTACATCGCACTTAAGGACATTGACATTGTACATCGCACTTAAGGACATTGACATTGTAGATTGACTTAAGGATTACTATTGATTTATTTTATAGTTTCGTGTAAATAATGCTTTGCTTAACCTACGCATTAAAAAGGTCGTGATTTTATTGGTTTCTTTTGTGAATATTCCCTTGCTGCATTAAGACTCATTAGATTACGTAACCTAAACCACTAATATTCAGTTCTTCCATTCCATGTCTTGTCACTCTCCTTTTATTGTCTTTTATTCGATATGATAGCACTTTAATGGCATTTCTGTTTCTACATCTTGACGGCACAATGTGTGTTCGTGTAGTTACATAATATATCATAGCAGCCAATTAATAATAGATTCCAAATCCTGAAAATGTAAACAGTCCATATTCATAATTCGAGGATCCCTTTTCTCTTCGACTATCTTTGTAATCTTTGGAAAGCACAAAATGCCTATCTATCTACTTCACTAAAAAAACAAGAAATTCAAATCAGGAAGTTTTATTTCTGTAATAGTTAGTTATGTACATCTACTTCCAATGTAAACTTTCAGTTGAAAAAACTTAATAACTTTATTAGCAATTGTAATTTCCGATGCAACAATTTAAACACCTGTGTAAGGCAATTTCATTTCGAAGCAGTCAATAAATTAAATTAAATCTGACAGAAGGTCAAGTAAGGTCTGTGAGTGTACAGTCTTCTTCGTTCATTGGAAATTAACTTAATTGTTACTTTACCAGGTACCTATATAACGGTTCAGCTCCGTTTTCTACCTATTTACAGAAGACCCGAAAATAATGAAATAATGATAAAACTGGATTTTTTAATTTTCATATTATAATACTCCAGTAATAACTCAGATTTTGGGATTAGTTGGAGTCCGCAACTTAGCTCAACTAATGTGTAACCTCTGATTCATTCTCTATTTGTGCATTTCAATAGGGATTAAAGCACAAGATCATGGGAAACATCATGAGACCTATCATTCCTATACAGATTATAGCTGTTGCAGTGAAATAGAATATTATAGCCCTTTTTCTTCCAGCCCAAGCTTCCTAAAGTACCAAAGATGAGGTCAGACCTTCAATGATCTAAAATGAAGTTATAAATCATGTAGACTTGGAAATCTGAAAACTTTGATTGCAATTGTACCAAAGATCTGAACGTTTTGGCCATTTCATCATTCTCGGGTTCAAATGGTACCATGGGTCCATAGCAAGCCAACTGGAACCCAATTTCCGATCCTAGAGTTATCGAAAGCCAGTATGTGTGAAACTAGAAACGCATAATTTCAGATGAAAATTGATGGCAATCGATTCGATTTCTGGGTAATTTTGTCATTTTATTATTGTTGTAAGGACGAAAAAGTAAAGGATTATTACCGACATAATTACGACAGTTAGGGTATGTACAACAATCAAAAGCCCTGCTAGGTGTCTGAAAAGGCAAGGGACAAACGCCCGTTTCATTTCTGGAGCGAACAACAGCATGCACACTAGAAAAAAGGAGCAAGTTTTAAAATATTCAATAAATATCAAGCAATAAGGAAAACATTGAGAAAATTAACCAACTTCCTATGAAAACAATGACGTTCCCGAGAATCCAATGAAACCAACGGAAGATATTCACATTTCCTACGTAGTAATTCTCCAGGTTATTTTGCTTAATGGCTAAATAAACTCCGATAATACAGGAAAGGAAATAAAATATGTAAACGAAAATCCCAATAATAGAATGAGCCTGAGCCATTGTACTGTAACTTGCCCAGCCAACTTCTTTTGCAATTGCGACAGCACCAATCAGAGACAATGAGACTGCTAATAGCGTCATTGCGAAGTGAACCTGGTTTTTCAGAAACGATGAAAATTAGAAGAAATTAATATTTTACACGGATAAATTAATCATTTTAACCTTTAGTTACCATAAAACACATTGGTATCCCTTGAACCGTTTGACTAAAGGCTTCCTGTCCATATTTAGCCATAATTATTGAAGCAGGTAAAAGAAATGCATGAACTAATATTTCTGTAATTGCATGCCATTGGATGAAAAAGCTACTGTACACATGGAGTATTTTCGGATTATCTAGCAAGTCTTCTAAACGTTTCCCCTCTGACGTGGACACTGCAGCAAAATGTCGTTTTAAGTCTCCTGCGATAATAAATTATGAATGAAAACCGATAAACCTGCTGATTTTTTGTCAATTTTAATAAATAAAACAAAAGTGGGTTCCAATCATCTCACCGAATTTGCCTACATCATCATTGTATCTCCCGAAAGCCATTAAAATGTGGTGTTTATTGGAAAATAAGTTGTAAGTATGCTCACGACCTTGAACATGGTAAGCGCCCATCATATCTAATTTTAGCAAACATGTAAGGACACCGTTCATCTGTGCGTAACCAACTACAACGTATGATAAAGCTGTGTGGGATAATACATTCCGTGGCTGAAAATTTTGAAAATATCAGAAATTATTGTAATAGCTTCTTCAGTTAAAATATTATCATCATTGGATTTTCACGTACAATTTGATGGTTTTGATGATATTCATTATTATGAGACTGCCGCATAAGTACTTGTGGTCCACTGGGGGCGTGAAGACAGGATAATACAAAATCATCCCCCTAAAATGGTTTTTAAATAGCATAATTTAGTTTTATTTCCTTATATCCCCTTTTTAAAGAGTTGTTGGTATACATTTTCCGTAAATGTTGATACCATGTAATGATCAGATGAAAAGCCGATGGAGACGTATCCTCGTGAGGCGGGATTTGTGGCGGCTAAAATAACATTGACATAACTGCTGGCGGAATGTACTGCGTCATCTTCTAGCCAAAGAGCCATGGCCATCATGCATCTCTTTTGACCGATACATCCTTCAGGAAATCCGAAACAACTTTTTGTTACCCCACATTCATCATAAAGAACGGACTTTTTCGTCAGCCACGGTTGTCCGACTTCTGAAGCAATAAAAGGTTGAGGTGGTGGTTCGCTTGGGGTCCTTGAGGGTGCAACAATTTTTGGGAGTAGTGGATGTATGCGTGTTTTTGGAGATGTGATGTAAATCTCTGTCGTTGAAGTGTAGTAGGAGGAATTTGGAAATATTGTTGGGGATGTTTGCGATTCCTCAGTTGTAACCCTTTTATGCTGCAGATCGTTGATTCCAATAGGAACATGAAGTCCTGGCACGAAATACGATGAACTGTTCGGTGGATGCTGGATGGATTTGTGTGAACCGGCTATTTGTCTTTTTGACTTCGGATCGTCGTCCCCAGGATCTGTGCTCATTGAGTAAGCAAGAAAAATTAAAATCAATTCTCATTAATTCATGGCCTTGTTCATTAATGATTTCCATTCAATTTCAAAGTTTGTAACTGCATTGTTTTTTATATATAATAACACAATGATCATAAAAATAATTTAATATAGGGTTT